>JAQQSK010006498.1:0-14403 GCA_028658325.1 Potorous gilbertii
TGGACAGAACCAGGAGAATATTGTACAGAGCAGCATTGTATATAGTATACAGTAACAGTATATAGTAATGTGTGTGTATACATATATATATGTATGTATATGTATAGAAGAATGACTTTGAATGACTAAGTCATTTTGACTATTATAAATACACAAATTAAAAACAAATGACACATGAAAAAGATGTTATATGCATCCAGATAAAGAATTGCCAAAATGAAGTATGTATAGAAGAATTTTACATATATATATATATATATATATATATATATATATATATATATGTATATATGTGTGTGTATATATGTATATATACACACACACACACCTATTTGTGTCTAATGGCAGCCATCTCTAGGATGGCAGGGGAATGAAAAACAGGAAAAAAAAGAAATTTACATGACATATTGTATTACATATGATTGCATATTTGGAGAGAATAGAAAGTTGTACATAGTAGATTTGCAGTTTCATGTGCAATCATTTTTTTCTTGTACCGTGTTATGGAAATGCTCATTTTGTTCTGTGAATTGAAAATAAAATTAATTAAAAAAACAAAAACTGAATATAATTCTACAGGTGAGAAAAATGAAACTTTAAGGAAATCTTTCAAGTGTTCCTGATGAAAAGATCAGAGCTAAGCAAAAATCTTGAAATATAAAGTAATCAAGAGTGACACAGACAAGTTAACATTGAGTGGGCAATTGGAAACAAGTAAACAAGGATGAAATGTTTATACTCTAATGGAGCAGACTGATAAAGGTATCCCATCAGAACTTTAAAGTCATCAAGGGTCATAGAGAAAGCTAAACAAGGCTGATAATTTGATGATCATGACAGAAGAAAAAAGGGATGGGGGAAAGAGTATATACTAAAGACAAAAAGGGATAGGAAGGATTGGGGAAATTGTTTCTGATAATCAAGATACCCAAGTAAAGAATATGCAAGCAAGAAGAAAGAGTTCAGAAGGAGTGAGTGGGTGACTTGTGACTTAGACATCTTGAATCAGATATCCTACAGAATTCTTAAAATCAACTTGTCCAAAAGCAAACTTACTATCTTTCCCTCAAAATCCTCCCCTTTTCTGTAACATCATTCTTCCACCCCCCCAGGCCTGCAGCCTAGGTAAATTGCAACCTAGTTATCAATTTCTTTTACCCCTCTCCCATATCCAATCTGTTGCTGAGGCCTGTCAATTTCATCTTTGCAATATCTCTCAAATACTTTCCCTTCTCTCCCCTGATATTGCTTCCATATATATGTAATGCTTGTACTAATGCAACCTGATGGCTCCTCTGCCTACCAGAAATTTTTCTCCACTTCTTCATGTAGCTATCAAAATGATTTTCCTAAAGTAATGCTACCTCTATTCAATCAACTCCAGTGATCCCTATCAGCTCCAGGATTAAATGTGAAATCCTCTGGCATTCAAAGCCCTTCATAATAACGGAGGGTCTTCTTCCCACCTTTCTAACCTTACACCTGACACTATCCCACAGATGCTTCAATCCCGTTACACTGCTTTCCTTGCTGTTCCTTAAAAAAGGCACTTCATTTTGGGACTTTGGGCATTTTCACAGGCTGTATCTCATATATGTAATGCAGTCTTTCCTTATCTCTGCCTTATGGTTTTCCTGGTTTCCTTCAAGTCAGTTAAATTCCCACTTTCTACAAGAAACCTTTCCTAATCCTTCTTAATTTTGGTGCCTTTCCCTCTATTGATTTTCACTCATCTATCCAACATATGTCTTGTTTATTCATAGCTGTTTGCATGTTCTCTCTCTCATTAGGTTGAGAGTTCCTCGAGTATAGGTAATGCCTATTTCTTTCATTGTATCCCCATGGCATAGCAGAGTGCCTGGAATGTAGAAGACATTTAATAAATGCTTACTGACTGGAACCTCACTTTCATCTGAAAAATGTCCAAGGAGGGAAGAATATATACAAATGCATTTTGGGGAAGATAGACATTTAATTCTTTAAGGAAACATAAGGGAAGGAAGAGAAGAGAGAAGGCACAAAAAAAGGAGAGTAGATTAAGGAATGGATTATTCATAAACAAAACAAATTCTAACCATGGAGGATAGATCATGAAGAGGTTTAAAAAGGACAGAAAGAAAGAATTAAAACCTGTTTTGGGGCTCTAGATGAGAGAAAGAGAAGGACAAAGAACTTAACTACTCGTGCCGAGCACAACCCTTATTACCCTTGGGAGTTGGAAAGAGAGGGGAAAATACAAGAAAATAAGATGAATAAAAAACACAATTAACAGTAATAATTATAAAGTGAACGAGATGAGTTCTCCCATGAAATTGAAGTGAATAGCAGAACAGATTAGAAAGCAAAGTCTGACAATATGTTCTTTATAAGAAACACACTTGTATCATGAACACCGAACACAGATTTAAAATAAGAGACTAGAGAAAAAAATCTATTTGCTTCTGCTGAACTCAAAAAAGCAGGGGTAGCACTTGTGAAAGTCTCACAAAAAACAACATCAAAAATAGACTTGATTAAGAGATAAACAAAGAAACTACATTATGTTGAAAAGTACCACAGGCAATAAATTAATATTTATACTAAACATGTAGCCACTATCACAGCATCTAAATACTGAAAGCAAATGATACGAGTTACATGGAGAAACGGATACATTACAGTCCTTTTATTTGCTATCACCCTTATAGTGACTTCTCTCTCTTCCCTTCCTCTTCTTGATCCTTGGTGAACCAGTTCAACTCTACACTATCCTCTTCCCTCAAGTCTCTTGGCCTCTCATGGTATTGTCAAATTCACACCACCATGCCTTGGGCTTGAATTGCTCTCACCAGGTGCTGCCTTTGTTCCTACTCCTATACTGCTGAACAAAGCTGGAAAAGGGATCACAAAGCCATGCTGATTGTGTCTGTTACAAATTTATGCTATATGATAACCTTACCTGGGCACTCTCTGCTTCAAGGCAAGCTTTTCAGAACTCCCTACCCCATTCACCACAGCACCTCTTCCAAATCTTTTCTTTCTTTTGCAAATGTCCCATGGCTCCCCTCTCCCCACCCTCTCAGTTAGAAAACTTGTCATATATTTAACTGAAAACATTGAGGCTATTTGCTGATATCCCCCTCTTCTATCACTTATCTCACATCACTCAGATGACTGTCTCACATGAAGAGGTAGCCCTTCTTCTTGCCAAGGCTAACCCAAATGCCCAAATAATCAATCCTACTCCATCGCATCTTTTCAAGCAGATTGTCCCCTCTGTCATTCCTACTCTCATGCTAATTTTCAATTCTTCCCTGTCTACTGGCTCCTTCCCTACTACCTACAAACATCCTCATGTTTCCCCATGCTCAAAAAATCCTCACCTCTTCTGTCCATTCCCACTAGATTTCATTTTACAGCTTTCCTCCTTTCCATGGCCAATCTTGAGAAAGTCATCTATAATCAGTGCCTCTACTCCCTTTTCCCTTTCCTCTCCCTCTCCTCTCCTCAATCTGTCAGGAATGGGTATCATTCCTGAGACAGAACTGCTCCCTCCAAAGTTTCCAGTGATCTCTTAATTGCCAAAACTAATAGCCTTTTCTCAACCCTTATCCTTCTTGACCTCTCTGCAATCTTTGAGAATGTTGATCATTCTTTTGTCCATAACACTTTCTTCTTTCTGGGTTTTCCTTACCTCGCTCTCTCCTCCTACCTGTCTGAACACTTTGTCTTAGTCTCTTTTGCTAGCTCTTAAGCCAAGTAATGCCTAGTGGGTGTCCCCCTAGGCTCTGTTCTGTGTCCTCTTCCCTTTTTCCTCTTTATTTTAGTGATCTTACCAGTTCCCATGGATTAAATTATTAATTATACATCTCTTGCGTACCCTTGCCCTTCTGCCCACAATGTTGGTGCAGACCATTATCACCTCAGTGCCTAAACTATTGCAACAGCCTGCTTATTGGTCTTTCTGCCTCAAGTTTCTGTCTGCTTCAATTCATTTTCCATTCACTATCAAATGGATCTTCTTACAGTATAGGCTTGATCATGTCCCTCCCTATTCAATTAAGTCCAGTGTTCTCCAGCTAGTTTCAGGACTCCTATTCATACTGTAGTGCTCTCTCCATGTTGGTCTTTGGATGGGCTTGGTTAGATAGTCTTATACATGGAGTGTCCTTAAAGGTTCAATTCAGGTTTCATCTTGTCTGTGAAGTTTTTCCTGATATTTCCCTGGAGGCTTTCTCAAACTTTCTAAGAGCACTTTGGTTTCCATCATCCACTCCTCCTTTCATTTCCCCTCTCCTCTCTTCCCTGTCACTATTTTATCTTTATCTCTATGTATCTATCAATATAGATAAATATCTATGTATCTACGTATCTATCTATCTATCATCTGCCTAGTTCCCCTAGTGGAAAGCCCCTTTACAGCAGGGACTATATTGTTTCTGTCTGTATACCAAGAACTCAGCACAGTATTTTACACAGAGTAGGAACTTGGTTAATTTTCTACTACCTTCCTTTTCCAAACCAGTTGCCAATGCAAGTCACCACACTAGGCCAGCCAGTGGTCTGTACCAGGCCATTAGCTATCTGAAAAAAAAAAAAAAGAAGAAGGTTATCACTATCTATTTTTCTTAACTTTGGGCATGGAGTATAACTTGCATTTGTGTGTAGTAAAGGAGAAGACCTAATTTCAACTGTATCTTTTATGAATGTCTAATTCATCACTGAGATACCATCATTGAATTTGAAAATTTAGACAATCTTCCTAGCATTTGAAAAGAACTCTGGGCTTAATTTCCAGTAAGTTTATGCTTTAGAAATTTTAGTAAGTTTATTGTCAAGTGAGCTTAACTGATGTTTGTTTAATGTTAAATGTTAAATTAAGCATTGTTTAGTTTTTTTGTTTCTGCAGGTGCTTGTTACCAAGATTAAAATGTTATCAAAATATTTCCTCTTTTTAGGAAATCCAGAACCATTCTAGTTGAGTCTCTCCTAGTGTATTGCTGGCCCAAGAGCATTCCTTGGAACCATGTACATCTCTTGAGTTTATCTGGCTGTAGAGTAACCTCTGACAACTTAATGTCAATATCAATATCTATTTTTTTAGGGCAGGGGCTGGGTTGATTTATCTTGCTTTGTACATCACCATAAATTTGGACCCACTATTTAATAAAAAGCTTCTATGTTACTAGGTGCTTAAACATTGAAATACTCAAAAAATGCATAACTATTCTATATTAGGCAGTGATTTTCAACTTTTTTTTGAGTTGGAAATCCTATAATACATTTTGTCTGACAAAACAATCACCTTCCCTACTCAAAAACTAGGAACTGAAAACATCAAAAAGAACTATACGTATAAGAATGAAAATCAGATAGGACATTGATAATTTCTTCTGTTCATTGTGAGCAGAAAATCTATGAACTTAGGATAAATACATCACATACATTCAAATACACATACAAATTAATGCTTGTGTAATAAAAAGATCATAGGATTATAGACTTAGAGATACAAGTTTTTTAGTTACCATATAGTCTAAAGCCCTCATTTTATAGTCTAGGTACTGAGGCCAAGAGAAATAAGGTACTGGTCCATGGTCACATAGCTATAGCAAGCATCTGAGGTGGGATTTCAACCTAGGTTTTCCTGACTCCAAGTCTAGTACTTTGGGTTGGACATATAGTTCCTTCTTCTTCCTTTTTGGTTGCCTAATTTGATTTTACTACTTTCATTTAAAGAAAATAATAACTAGGTTACTTAGGGGGCAGTTCAGGTTAAGCAATTTGTCCATGATGCCAAAACTAATAATCCTCAGAGCATGGCTTGAATACCAGAGCTCCTGACTCTAAGACGAGGAGGATATTCATACCATATTCCCTCTCTCAATACACACACACACACACACACACACACACACACACACACGTGTATATTTTAAAAATTGTCATACATTTTTAGATTATATGTATGTGTATGTGTGTGTGTGTACACACACACACATACACACACTTTAGGGAGATCAAAATGACTGGAAGATGAATGGGAGTGGGGTGTGTAAGAATTTAATGCAAGAAGAATAGTAGTCTGTTGTATTAATCCAGATGTCAGGTGATGACCTGCATCAAGGTCATTGCAGTGTTTGAAGAGAGAAGGAGACATAATCAAGAAAAGTTACACATATATGACAGCATATGACAAAGGATTGAATATTGAGAGTGAGAGAGTGAGGAGCTGAGGGTGAAACTGAGATTGCAAGCATGAGATGGTGACATCTTCAACAGTAACCAGGAAATCAGAAAGAGGGAAAGGTTTGGGTAAAATGGAATGATTTCAAATTTGGACATACTGTGTTTAAGGTGTCTAAAGGACATCGAATATGAGACGCTTAACAGACAGAGATATGAGACTAGAGATTGGGAGAAAGAGAAAGGAATGAACATTTACTATGCCAGGCACAGTGTGAAGAACTTTATATATATTATCTCATAGATCCTTACAACCATCTTGTGAAGTAGGTGCTATTATCACCCCATTTTACAAAGAAGGAAACTAAAGCAGAAAGACATTAAATGACTTGCCTAGGGTCATACCTAGTAAATGTCTGAAGTCATGTTGGAACTCAAGTCTTCCTGATTTTTTAGAGCCAGTGCTCTGTTCACTATTATGACTAGTTGAGATTAGGACTGGACAAGGGAAATAGAAAGTCACCTGCACAGAGAAGAAAATTGAAACCACAGGAGCCGACAAGTTCACCAAATGAAATTGTATAGCGAAAGAAAAGAAAAAAGAACCTAAATACAGGACTTTGGAGACCCTCATGGTGAATAGACATGACTTGGATGATCCAAGAAAGAATACAGAAAAGGAATATTCAGACAGGTTGGAGGGGTAGTACCATGGAGTGTCAGGAAAGAGCAGTATCATGAAAACCTAGACAGAATATCAACAAGTGAACGATAAACCATATCCAAGGCTGCAGAGAGGTTAAAAAGAGACTATTAAATTGTGGCAATTAAGTGATCATTAGTAACTTTTGAGAGAACAGTCTAGGTTTAATGATGAGGTCAGAAATCAGACTGCAAAGAGTTAAGAAGTAAGTGAAAGGGGAAAAAATGGAGGCCGTTCTAGGAATCTAGCCACAAAATGTAGGAAGGATATAGGATGAAAGTTAGTGATGACACATGGAGCAAGTAAGAGGTAGGAGAGACATGGGTCCATTTTTAAGCAGTAGAGAAGCACTCAGTGGACTAGGAGTGATGGATAATTAGTGAGATAGTAGAGATGACAGGGGGGCAATGTTTTGAAGAACACAGGATGGAATGGATCACTTGTTCATGAAAAAGGGTTTGTCTCTTTCTTTGACTCCATGTATCTCATAATCAAAGCACTCAATTCCTAATACTTTCTAGTTAACTCAAAGAGAGAAACAAAATTATACAATAATTCAAACTGAGATGGTCTATATTACTCCTTTACCAAGGGCTTCTTCCTTTTAAGAGAAGTTCCTTGAAGAACAAATGCCTGAAACCAAAAGAATTTTTAAAGGTTGAATGGGTCGCCTTAGTTTCAAACAGAAAAACATAAATTTAAAAGTAACATTTGTCCTAAGCTCCAACGCTACTAAAATAACTATAATACTTCACTTTTACCAAGGCATAAAACTCCTATGTGTATAACCTATGTGGGATTAACTTTAAGCTGAAGTACTTACCTGAGTTATGACATAGAAACCAAAATTATGAATATTGTAGAAATATCCCAATCCAAAAAGGGTTGTAAAGGCTCCGCTGGCAAACATTCCAAAAGTTAGGTAATATCTAATTGGCAGGCGTTCCCCTATTATGCCACTGAAAAAGAAATGAGGAAGCAAAGGGCAAGAAAATTCATCACTGAACAATGACTTTCAGAATATTTTTATGCTGTTAGTTGATCTTTGAGAAACAAACAATTAAGATATTCCAAGAAGGGTATAAATCATAAGTTAAATAAAACATTTATCAGCCAGAAAATGACAGTAGGCTATAACGAAGTACTTGCTTCATCAAAAAGAATTAATTATACAACACTAAATCTCATCAATATTGTTTATTAATTAGTAAATAAACAGGTATCTTGACAGAAGGCAATCTTTTAGGGTCAATAGTATACAACAAATGGACATTTTAAAATACAAACTATCAGAACTGAAGGAATATTTCTAGGGAACTAACTTTCAATTTACTCCAATAAGTGCTTGCCAAATGTGTTACAGAATAACATTACTAGGAAAACCTTAAGGAATACTAAACTATCTTAAATTACTTGAATAAATGATCATCTTATGTTCCAATCTGAAGGCAAAAAAAGCTAAAGAGCTGTTTAAGCCCTTTTCAAAACCCAAAAGCTTTATAAGTGCTTCTGTTCAATGTAAATAAAAGAGGAATTAAATGATCTATCTAGTCCAGGGGTGGAGAACCTGTAGCCTTGAGGTCACATGTGGCCCTCTAGGCCTTTTGACTGAACGCAAACTTTACAGAACAAATCCCCAATCTAAATCCAAAGGAAAGTGTATCAAATAGATTGTTTTCTAAGTTCATAAAGTAAGAGAAATCTACCTTGAATTTGGTACCTGGACCATTTTAAAATTGAGACAGAAGAAAATAAATTTTAAAACTGCATACTAAGTTCAGGGGTTACCAAATCTCCACCCTCCCACCGACATTTGGTTAATATCCTCTAGAATTCAGAGTTAGAAGTGCATCTAGTCTAACATCTCCATATTTTGGGTGAGAAAACAGGGCTAAAGAGGTGAAAGAAAGTTATATGTGCATAAGGTGTGTGTGTGTGTGTGTGTGTATGTGTGTGTGTGTGTGTGTGTGCGCACGTGTGTGTACACACATATTCTAAGTGCATTTATCATCCCAACATGGAGAGAAAGCAAAAATGATATAGGAAGGAATGGCACAAGTAAGTCAAGGAGAACATAAAGAAGAGAAAAAATGTGAAGAGGCAGCAATGCCAATCTGTTTCAGGAAGTTAGAGAGTTGAAATATATGTATACCAAGAGGGAAAGGGAAAAGAAAAAGCCCCTGGGTATTTGGAGTCATCTAACAGGTACAAAGCACTTCCTGTACTGGGTGAGACTGAATTCTCTGAGGAAGAAATAGCTTCCAGTACTTCAAGGAAAGATGAGGCTATGGTATACATACAATCAGAAGAAAGAGCCTTCTAGATATTTAAAACTTGCTTTGCTGTTCACAAATCTTGGAGTAAAAAACTTCAGGATTTCAGTTGAGCTGTTTTCTAGCAACTAACTCTCCAATTTGGTATGTTGTACCTGCTTAAATTCTCTCATTATTGCTTCCTAATTTTTAAAGGTCTTTTTAAAAACCTCATACCTTTCTACCTTCAATTGCTTTTGAAACTAAAGGCCAGCACTTTGACAAACAGGCTGTGACTCTGGGCGTTCCTGGTATGGTGGTAGCTCTACCTGGAATGACTAGAAAAATTGATAGAATATCCCTTTTCCTAAAAAAAAATGTTTTTTTATAAATAAGATATTAAAAATATCAATAACAGTTTCAAACATGTCACAGAAACCCTGCATCACCTCCTGCTTATTGTATATTATATTGGATGTTCCAAACGTATTAAAATTCAACATGTTTAAAACTATGTTTATTATTTTTTCATCAAACCCTCCCTATTTCCCAACTTTCATATTACTGTCCAGGGCAGCAACATCTTCTCAACTTACCCAGGCTCTTACCCACACTTTCATCAATGTTATCCTTGACTCCTCACACTTTCTCACCCTATATATCAAATCAGTAGGGATATTTTGTTTCCGTTTATGCTAAGCCTCTCATAATTCACTTTTTTTCTGCTAACAGTGGACAGCCTAGTTTGGGCTCTCATTTCTTTTCACCTAGACTATTGACACAACTTCTGAATTGGCTTCCCTGCCTCAAGTCTCTACCCAAGTCGAGCCATCCTATACTCAGCTGCCAAAATGATTTTTCTAAAGCTATGTTTTGACCATGTCACTTCTCTACTCAATAAATTGCAGCACATCTCTATTTTCTTTACAATCTGGCTCCATTCTCTTACCCCTTGCTCCCCTCCACTCTATGATCTAGCCATAATGCTTTTCTTTCTGTTTCTCACACGCAACACACTATCTTCTATCTCCATGTAGTTACACTGGCAGTCTCCCATGCCTAGAGTACTTTCTTTCTTCATCTCCTCCTTGTCAAATTTCTGATTTCCTTTAAAACTAAGCTCAATTGCAACCTTCTATGTTCAGTCTTTTCTGATCTGCCTTTTTCTCCAAGGTTAACTTGTTTCTGTTTTATATGTATTTTGTACACAACTATATATGAGCTACTTGAGGCAAGGAATATTTTGCTTTTGTCTTTGTATTCCCAGTACATAGCATGGTACCCAGCAAATAGTAGGTGTTTAATTAATGTTTATTAATTAATTGGTTGATTCAGGTCTTACTTTCTAAAAGTTGATAATTACTTGTTTTCTTTTGATATTCATAATTTTAAAAGTTATAATGAGCTCTCAAGCTTTGAATATTACGTTCCTGGTATTATCAGGGCTAAGGGTTGCTCACTTCTCTGGACCTCATTTATTTCACCTATCAAATGATGAAATTAGGCTAGATGAATTCTAAGGTGCTGCCAATCTATACCCTGTATAGTTCGATGATTCTCTGAATCATTAGTCATTGACACAGCATTCTGAGCCATTTCTCTACTATATTTTAATTCAGGTATCCATATCTAAACAGGATAGAGTAGTTTAAGGAATGCTAGACTTAGAATCAGGGGACCTGGATTTAAATACTGGCTCTCCAACTTACGTTTTCAAGAGCAAGTCACTTAACATTTCAAAGATTTAGTTTCCTCATCTGGAAAATGGGAACAATACTTATACTACTTAACATTATATTGTTATAAAGATATAAGAAACTGTTGGGAGAGAATAAGGAACTATTAGGCAAATTGAAAATTTTTTAAGCTCTCAGGGACACAGCTTTTTTTCTTTTTTTGGAGTATAAAGCAGGCAAAAACCAAAACAAAATAACAGATAAGTAAGCAGCATTCACTATTTATCTTCCCTGCCCATTTACAGAGAAAGAATATTGGGAGTCATATAGATACACAGTGATTCTTGATTATATCAAAACTACATTTAAAGTTTTTTCCCCCATGGGGAAAATGGATTTGCCCTCTGACTGGGGTAGAGACAAAAGGGCATCAGAACGCATTTGAGGCTAGAACTGGGCCACCATTATTCTTGCCTCTCAGTCATAAATAAAGTTGTGCCAGAGCATGAAGTGTCCAAGTAGTTCTGTTTCCCTAGACGCGGAGGCTACAGGTTAGACGAGGGTCATGAGACCTAACAAAAATGTCAGTCATATATCGAGAGGAGTCTTAAAAACCAAATTAAATGTTTCTTACCTTAAATACATTCCAATTGCATACGCACAAAGAAAAGAATAATCCAATGCTCCCAGTAATTGTTGATAGTTCTTTTTATCTAAATAATGAGATAAGTTCATTTTTACTGTCCATCCTCATAATAGTTTAGAGAGTGGTTTAAAAAAGGTACAAAATTTTATCCTCATCGAAGTCTGGATAACAGTCTTGAGTCAGAAAGGGGTGATTGTGAATATAGGAAATGTGACTCTTAATATTTTCCTTGATTTCTTAGTAAGGAAAGATAAAGTGATGTGTCTGGAACTTACATACCAGTGCCTCTATATTAAATGATCATTTCATGCACACATGTACACACACACACACAAATATACACATATATACTACATGATATACACAGATATGTATACATAAACACACACATATATAGGTTTACAAACAATATAAGAAATGACATGCTGGATGGTTTCAGAAAAACCTAAGAAGACTGATATGAACTGATACAAAGTGAATTGAGCAGAACCAGAAGAACACTGTACATAGCAACAGCAATACTGTAACAATGACAACTGTGAAAGACTTAGCTATTCTGTTTTTTAAAAAGTGATCCAAGACAATTCCAAAGCTAATTCCAGCATATCCTGAAAATGCCTCTCTTGGTCTAGACTATGAAAGAGAAAGCTCAAAAGAAGAAAATAGAAGAGGAAAAAGGGAGGGAGGAAAGAGGCAGGAAAAAGTGAAGGAAAGAAGAAAAAAAGGAAGGGAAATTATTTAAAGAAATTTAGTTTGAGGCAAATTAAAAGGGAGATAGAGAACCTTAGAAATAGATATTCATTGAAGTAGTATAATCAAAGCTAACACCAGAAATGAAATGCTAGCCTATTTCTCTCTTGAAGCAGATTCCTTGTGGCCTTTGGTTATATTGACCTGGCTCCCTGGTCACCTAAGGGCATAAAATGATTCTACTCATGTGGGATTAGGTCCTTCCAACATAGTGTATATCAGAAGACCATGTGAATCACCAAATTCTGTTCTATTGATCAGATGTGTTTCCTTATGGAAATGGGGTGGGAATAGATGGTGAGCCTACAGAAGTTAAGCACAACTATGTTTCTTTCACATCCTTGCTATTTTAGGACTGAGTTAACTGTTTAGTGACTTAGAAGTACCTCACATAGTCCCAACATCAAACCTAAAGTAAAAGGGTGCCAGAGGCAGGTTCTGGAGTTTGGTATAGTCAACAATTGGGATAAAATAGCCTCTTGGCTCATGGTTGAGTTGGAGGTAGCCAATATGCAGGGTATGCAAATATGGAGGGTGAGATGATGAGATAGTCAGATATGGTAGTCTGGTACCCACTGCCAAGGTCTCTTCTGGTTGTATAATGAAATAGGAATATGAGAAGTCCTCTTGATGGAAAAGGAGAAAGTTCTCATTCAGTTTAGTAAGTTCAGGAGGAGGTTGCCCAGGAGAGTTAAAAAAAAAAAAACACCATGTTCAGCCTTACCTGGTTGTTTTTTTGTTCCATTTTGGACTGAAAGTCAACTGGCCCAGACATTCAGTCACTAGAGGCAGAACTCTTGGCTTTTAGGGATGGTGCAGTGTAGACCAAGAGACAGCTAACAGGGTTTGTGATAGCAGTGAAGAGACCTCTCTTGATTGGGGTGGGGATTGATAAGCCACAGCCAAGAACTCACAATATGATCTCTGACATGGAGGTTTTACTGTAGGAAGAGTTGGCAACTCCTCCATGGATGCCTCTAAGGGATCAAAGATTTTGTATCACTTCCATGGTGTGACTATCAGAGAATGGAATACTGAATGGTGGTGGCCAATATTGGGAAAGTTTCAGTATCAACTCAGATCTTGCCATAAGTTGTATGCAAGAAGTTTATGACATTTTTGGAACTATAATAAAGATCAACCTACTCAATGATGAAGAATTTGTGTCTGTGCCAGAAATATTATCATCTATGCTATGTCCTGGATATTCCCAGTGCTGCTCTGACTCATCACCCCCACCTTACATTTGGAGATCCACTAAGAACTGTAAAGATCTGGCATATGAATTGAGATATGAATGGAAAAGGAAAAGTTCTGGATTTCTGGTTTATGCTTTCATGTTTTCTTCTTTTCATTTCTTCTTTTTCTTTACTCTTTGGGGGTAGGAAGGGTGCAGTTTAAAGGGTTAAAGAAAAAACAAACAACCCTAAAAACCTTGAAAATTTCTAAAAGCACTTAAATTGTTGAGGGTCCTCTGAAAGAGAGGTTTTCGATGCTAAGCCCCAAACTCCTCAAAGTTACGGGAATCAAATTAAAATGTAATTGAGAAATGTTTAGCAAAATAAATTAAAATATAATACAACATAGATAATGTTAATTTATGGTTTTCCAAGTCAATATGCCCCCCCCTCCATGAAAAGATCTGTTCTTTTTTGAGTGACACCATTGCTTTAGAAAAGACTTAGAACATGCAATGGGGTTGGTATCTGATAGGACCAATATCAACTATATCTACCAGGTTTTCCCTTTCTTTATTATGTGAAGCCCCCTCCACTCCCACACAGGTTAGGAAAAAGTGATAGTCAAGAACTTGATTAGTCTGTGGGTAAGGCAAAATTCAAGGTGTGCCTCTTTTAATGCAGTTTTCTTATGCGGGCCTACGGCTATGTTGACATGGATTTCTGGTTAACTAGGGGCATTAAAAAGTATCACATTATAAAGGCCCTTCCACATGTAGGATTATTATGCATATTGTCGTATGCTGTTCTGTTGATCAGTTATATTTCCATATGGAGATGGGGGGGGGTGGTAATAAAATCTATAGAAGTAAAATATTACCACATCTTTGGTGTTTTAGGGCTAAGCAAAACCTCTTAACTGTTCTCTGACATTGCAACATGAAATTTTGTGAAGAAAGTGATACATCCACCTCTGGAACCCAGAGATGCCACTTTCTATAGAGGTATAGGGATACCACTATACCTCTCTATA
>JAQQSK010006499.1:0-14402 GCA_028658325.1 Potorous gilbertii
AAACACGAGGAGTTTGGACATAGCTCAAATGACTGAACAACAAAAAATTACTCCATGGAGCAGGGAGGTGGCACAGTAGATATAATGCTGGGCTTCCAATCAAGAAGACTCATACACAATTTCAAATCTGACTTCAGACACCAGTTCTTTGACTCTAAGCAAGACACGATGTTGTTTACCTTAGTTTTCTCATCTGTAAGATGAGCTGGAGAAGGAAATGGCAAACCACTCCAGTATACCTCTCAAGAAAATCCTAAGTGGAGTCATGAAGAGTTAAACATGACAAAAGGAATCGAGCAAGAACAAAACTTCTCATTTTCACAAGTAATTCTATTCCATACTTCCTTCTACAGAAGATTCCCCCTTCATTATTCTTACTCACTTACAAATTTTGTCTCTATCTCTTGTCTTGCAATCCAAAAACTGGTTCTTATTGCAAAAAGAAATGTCTTTTTGTCTCAACCAAGAGTTGCCTTAATTCCAGGATCCTTTCAT
Organism: Potorous gilbertii; assembly: GCA_028658325.1. Lineage (NCBI taxonomy): Eukaryota > Metazoa > Chordata > Mammalia > Diprotodontia > Potoroidae > Potorous > Potorous gilbertii. The sequence continues at coordinate 496 of JAQQSK010006499.1, forward strand.
CCACTGGTAGAGTGAACTGTCCTTATTGATTAACTGATTTGCATTACCTCCCTTATTTAATTCTCCACTTTCTAGGTATTCTCTGAATTCTGGATTTTTCCCCATGGTTTTATCTAATTGCCTTGACCTTCATCTTCTGCATGTCTCTTAATTCATGATTCTAACCTGATATTGAACTCTGATGAGTCTTTGCCTAAACTTCTGCCTATTCCTTGAACCTTTGCTATTCTTCTAACTCCAATCTTTGATTTGAGCGTCCAACCTCCATCCTCCATTCATTCTTCTTCATGGTTCTAGAGTGTGAATTTGTGGTACATCAGTATGAAATTTATGTGAGTCTTTGAAATTGTTAGTTTCTTAGAAAGGAAGAGCAAATACATGGGTGACAATAGCACTTTAATAAAAAAATTCTAATAAAGCATGGAAAATAATCAGTTTTGCAGAGTGTCCTCCATTATTTTGTAGCATCCTGTCAAGATATTTATGTTATCTTCATTTTATTTGTTATAAAATCATTTGAGAATGCTTTAACCACTAATAAACTCAACTTCTATAGTTGCTCACCAAGTTTGAAGCTTTTAGAGGGCTCTGGATGACTGAACTCTGCATTGTGATGATAGTGACAAACATATCAGTGATCCATTTCTCCATCAAACAGAGGGAAAAAAGATTGTTGAGAGATTGGATGCAAGCACTAGTAAATATGACTGAATATAAAGTATTTGTATCACACCAAAAAATAACATAAAGAGTGCTAAAGTTCAGAAAGACATAAAAAGCAAAGAAAAATAATAAATAGAAATATATCCTGGGAGACAAAAAAAAGACATTTTAAAAAGTATAACTGTTGCTTAGGAACATATTAAATGTTTAATAAATAAGGCATATTAAGTGCTTAATAAAAAAGATATTTTATGTGCTTAATAAATAGGTATGGGGAAGTGCTAGAGGAACTAGGAACTGTTACTTCTACCATTGCAGGTCTACATGTGTTCCCTAACTTAGAGAATTATTGTGAGACATTGAGATTTTGCCTTTCACAGTCATATAGACAATATGTGTAAGAGTCAAGACTTGAACCCAGGCCTTCCCAACTACTTGATTTATATAGTGATTAAAGTTTTGCAAATCATTTTACATGCTCATTTAGTCCTCACAGTAGACTGATAAAGTAAGTACATTAAGTTTTGTCTTCCCCAATTCACATGTGGTAAACTAAGGGTCAGAGCAGTTAAATAACTTATGTTTGCATAGTTAGCAAATGTGAGATCCAGAAGCTGAGCCTGTCTCTTTGACTTCAAATTTGGCATCTTATCCACTATTTGATTGATCAAAAAGATCAGAGACTTTGAGGTAGAAGAGACTTTAGGGGTCATCTATTATAATCTCTTCACTTTACAGGTGAAGAATTTGAGGTCCACAGAAGTTCGTTGCTTGTACAGGGTTATGCAAGCAGATGGAGAGAAGGCTGACATACTCAATACTTACTTTTTTTATTCCTATCTTTAAAATAAATTTCAGACTGGGAATGCCAGTCCTCTAGCCAAGATGGCTGCCTGAATGGGGGGTAAACTGCCCACTTCCTGCACTTGTTCACCAGTAAAATAAATAAGAAACTTGTAGCACACTGAATAATTATCAAGAAATCCAAAAGGAAACTATAGTTAATGACTTAATCCCCCCTCCCCCCCCCCCAGAAGTACTCATAGAGCCATATAAAGGTGTTGATGGGCATTAGGAAAGGGGACCTATAGCAAAATTATCACTGGAGCATACAAATAATCCTAATCTTCTCAGTATAATGGCCAGAGACAAACTTAGCTTGAAAGGCTGTGTCTGGAAGAAGCAAGAGCATGGACTCAATTCCACCATTTCTATATCCAGGCAGTGTCCCTGAAAGCCTTTGCAAGTAACATCACCAGAACAATTGACAAGCCATCAATCTCACATCCAAGAGCTTCAAAATACCTCCAAATCTACAATGATTTTTAAAGTTATTCAGTCATTTTTCAGTTGTATCCAACCTCCTGTGACTCAATTTGGGGCTTTCTTGGCAAATATACTGGAGTGGTTTGTAATCATGGTAAAAGCTACAAGAAATAGATATTGACTTGATGCATGGAAATCATTTCTTGATGATTAGAATTGTCTCAAAGTAAAATGTGATGCTTTAGAAAGTTAAATGGAATGAATGACATCACCAGAGGTGTGATGGAGCTACCTTATACTGGTTTGAGACAGAAGACTTTCGGATTTTCAGTGTAAATATTTGCACTTCAAAAATAGACAAACACTATAATTCCAGACTTGATATATCCTTTTTCCAACTATCTAGACTTTAAAAAGTTATGGAAAAAATGTTAAAAATGCAGATGTGCCAAACATTTTCCTCCAGAGATATAGCTACTGAGCATACCCTTTTTTGTCCCTACCCTATTTGAGGTTTTCAAGTAAAGGCTAGATTGTCATATACTTATCAGATGTATTATAGTGGGTTATGTGAGATGGCTTCTGAAGTCTTTCCTGTGTTTTAAAGATCTTACTTTGAAAACTAGCGTGATTTGTGTCAGGAAGTTAACAAATACCAGGTCATATTTACACAAAACTTTACTCCCACAACTTACTAAGGTAGATAGTTAAATTCTCAATTTATAAATATTATATGTGAGAAAATGGAGGTTTAGTGTGCTCAAATGACTTGTCCAGAGTAGTTGGGTGAGCTTCCATGGAGGTATTTAAGCAGAGGCTAGACATTTGATAGAAATATTGAAGCATATTTAGAAAAGCACAAATTCATGGATAGACTGGATCAGATGAACTCTGGGTATCCCTTCAACTCTGAAATTTTTCTGTTCTAGTATGTATTGTGTCATTTCAGCAATCTTAACCTAGAAAGTTGTATCAGAATGTTTCCAGTCCCATGGGAAATAAACATCATCTGTATGCCAGTATGTGAACTATTTAGTTGCATATATAAAACTGTACTAAATATTATAATCTGTTTTGAAAAGTAATCAGATTAACCATATATCAGAAGAAAAAATAAATTGTACATTATTCTGAACCAGAAAAAAGTATGACAAATATTGAGAAAACTAGATTAAAAAAATAAACTTTCCACATAATCTTTCAGGACCATAACAGAAAGATCGTTGTAGCTGTTGTTACATATTGTACACCAAAACAGTGGTCTAGAAAGTAACAACAAAGACTCTTTATGGTTGGGATTGAATTAAATATTTTGATGCACATAAGCACTACCTCTAAGCTCTAGCTAAGATTAAATGGTGAGATATGTTTACCGGGCATGAAGCATTGGAATGTACTGTATCACCTAGCATTGCAGCGTGATTCCCCACAACACTGCTCCTCTATGAGGGCACATATAAAAAATGGAATCCTCCAGGATGTCAAAAAATGGTCATTGAAAGATGAAAAAAAAGAATATTTGACATGAGCATATACTGTCTCTTTCTGTGATTTTATAGAATGGGATTTCACCATCTAGGAGAAAAAATACCCAACATATCGAAGAGGAAGCAAAGGAACAGAGAAATATAACCAATTCATCTGCTTTTCTGAATACTTTTCTTCCAGCTCAGGTACTAACTCTTCCACAATACTTTCCTTAATCATACAAGTCAAAAATATTCTTTCTCTATTTAGATTTTCTTAAATATCTTTTGACTTCCTGTTTTGCCTCTATCATATTTTACCTTACAGGTATATATATTACCTCATAGGGATAGGTCACATCTCTTTTCATAGAATGTAATCTTTTTGATAGTGGAGACTATGTAATTTTAAATCTTGTATTCAAAGTACCTTATAAATAGTTACTTAATGCATATATGCTTTAATTAAATTAAACCCTATCCCTCTAAATTCAATGCCCTTTTTTATTCTAGAAAATAATTGGCAATAGTGAATTCAATACTCTTTAAATGATAATTTCTACTACTCTGGTAAACGAAGGAAACAAGATGAGGTAAGATTAAAGAAAGACTAGACTGCTGAGAAATACAGAGCTATCTCAAATGTAGTGCTAAGCTGGAAAAGAAGTGGGGTAATGATTCTATCACCTCAACTATGATCAATGTTAAATATTGCTAGATGACACCAAAGTACAATTTTCTGCAGAACGCTCTTGGTTACCAAGAATGTATTGTTGAGTAATTGCTCTCAAATCATTCAACATCTATCAGTCCATAAAATAAAACCATTGGTCAATATGAGACAATCTATCCTCTAATTATCTATGATTTTCTGACTTTCAGCACTACAATAGCCCTTACGTACAGCCTTGCTTTTACTCACCACCAAATTCAATAAGCAGTCCTAATAGAAAATTTAAATGTGAATCTTGGCACTAAAAATCAGCCCTGCAATATACCAAACTGTATTGCTTTCACTATTTATGTGACTTATTCTTATGACAGTCATAACAGTATGAATATATTAAAACACAGCTTCTATACCTTTGCAGGAAAATTTCATTTTAATAAGTACAAATATCACAAAAGTGAATAGATTACAAAAAGGAGGAAAGTGCTCCCATATTGCTGTCAGTTTCAATTTAAAAGGAAATTTTTATTATTACAACCAGTTTGGGGCTCCATTTGAAAACAATTAAAGAAAGCTGTTAATTGTTTTACCTATTTCTTCTGGGAAAACATATTTACTATAGTATTATAGTAAGCATAGATTGACAGAGCTCAAGCTGTTAAATTGGAAATGAATAGAATTACTTGAGGCAATTATAAAAGTAATAAGTAAATCTCATATAGCTAAGGTTATGATTTTAGAAGGGTAAGGTGGCTGGGAAAATTAACAAGCCAGAAAGTAATATTCACTATGATTATACCTAAATTAGTCTCTTTTCAAAGGACAATAAAACATGCTATTTAAAAAACCAAGCCATGCTAAGGAACATATTTTTAATATTTTAATTGGTCACTGAGAAAAGTCAAATTACACAAATGAGAAGGGAAAATATTTTGTGAAATACCTTATGGCATATGTGATTGTGTGTATATACATATATGAATACTATTTGCCATCTCTTTATCTATATCTGTGTTTCTATCCATGCATGTACAAGCATACATAAACATACAGATATATACCTTTAAACCATGAATATTTTGTATGGACATTTTCCCTTCTTTTATTTTACTTTTTAAGATAGACAGACTTATTGGATTGAATTATTTCTGGGTCATAAATAACAATAGAATTATTTAAGATTTTTTTAGTAGTTGTCATTATTTGACCTCAAGGGAGATAAATAAAAAATTTTATTGATATATGTTTATTCTTCAAATAAAAGTATTTTATTAGGTTAGTTACATGACTGTCTAAAATAGACTGTACAACATGTCAAACAAATTCAAAGCATAATATTTTGGCAAATGTTTTGTTTAGAAACAAAAAAAAGGAAAATGCAAATTTCAATTTAATATTCATTTATGGTGATGAATATACAAAAATAAAATTGATATCATTAGTACACAGGGTGTGTCCATGATTTCAAACAGGATTTGGGAATTACATCACACCTGATGTAGAAAAATCCTAGAGAATTGTCTGAGGCATATACATAGAGTTTAAATGATTTGACATAAGTCTAGGTCTGTAATTAGTTTGAAAAGTATGATTTAAAACCCTATCTACCTTATTCTGTGCTTAGCATTCTCTCTACTGCTCTACTCTTCCTCTAAAAGAGAACATAGTTGTTACTCAATAAATAAGAATTAATAAATTTCCCTCCATTCAATATGAAAGGTACTATGAGAGCTATAATTATTCTTCCATGTAACAGTGAAAAATATGCCAAATTGCTATAATGAGACTAATGAGTTCATGTGGATTAAGGCACTGTACTTATGAGGCTAATGTATATAGAAGACATTCAATTCATGTTGAATTGAATAAAATAAATATGGACTTGGTGCATATGGCCTTTATTAAGTAAGACAGTGAATAAGATTGTAAGGTAGTTTGTTCCAAAAATGTTTGATACTGTTCATGAAGAATCTAGATAAGAAAACTTGAATAGATGAACATGAAGTGAGTACTCCTACTGGAATAATGAATAAAATATCCTCCTTTTTAAAAGGAGGATGTTTTTCACAATGACCTCATAGAGTTGTTATGAGGTAAACATTTTAAAGATTACTAAAAAAGAAAACAATAATAACTGTAAGGTCATAGCAATAAAATAAAAGTATTATTTATTTTATCTTTCCAAACTGGAAAGGATAGTCAAAAAGTAAGATATCAATGTCCAAAAATGAATGGGATAATCTACAGCAATTAACAGAATGTAACAAGATCAAATTTTAAAGAAATAAATAGATTTTAAACTATTACCTATTTTTAAATGTATGGTAGAGACTGCATTACACTTCACTATTGCAAATTAAGTAATGTAGCATGATAGCAAAAAATCAAATGTGATCTTAGACTTCGTTATTATATAGCCTCTAGAAAAAAGGGAAGTTATAATTCTGATGTACTGTATCTTGGTCAAATCACATCTGAAGAATCACATGCAGATCTGCATTCTACATTTTTGGAAGGAAATTGAAAAGCAGGAATATTTCCAGAAGATGCTAACTAGGTTAGTGAGTGGATCTAAAACCAAGCATCAGTTGAAAGAATTGGGGATGTTTAATCTTGGAAAGAGAAAGCTATAGAGGACAGGATGATTGTTTTCAAGTATTTGCAAGTCTGTCGTGAAAGAGAGTTTAAACATGTTTTTCTTGTTCACAAATAGCAGAACTTCAAATTGTGGCTAAAAATTGCAGAAAGGGGAATTTCGGATAGTATATATTTTATCTCTATCTATCTATCTATCTGTCTGTCTTTCTATGTATCTATCTTTCTATCATCTATCTATTCTTTAACCATCAAAGCCAGAAATGTAACGTGATGTCTTCAGAGATCTCATGTGATATCGTCAAGCAGAAACATTGCACAACTGCTTATTTAACATATTGTAACTCCTTTACATACGGGTTAGATCCAAAGACCTCATATCTCTTCTAACCTTATGATTTATTACAAAGAAACCCTTGTATATGATTTTTGTAACTTTTTTCCCATTAAGTGGTCTATTTGAAGATTTAATTGAGATGATTGGAACTAATACTCTCCTATTCTTACAAATTTTTACCCAATGATATTTTTAAAGAAAACCAATTAGATCCATTAAAAATATGGACAAGAATTTCACTTTCAAATTGTTTACCTTCATTTGAATTCAAGAAAAATTATATTCAGAAAGCTCTGGACCTCATCATCCAATAAGCAGCTATATTACTTCATGTCTTTTCCCTCATGGTTCTCTCTTCTCTACAGAATTTAAGAATCCTTTCAGAGAAGGTTCCTTATTTACTCTTTCAGTTTATGTTGTAAAATTTCTGTTTGTCCTACTAGGAAGAGACACATTTTTCTGAGATTCTTATCCATCTAATACAGCCAGAAAATGCTAAACAAAAGCTTTTACTCTGTAAATGAAATAAAGAGTTTTCTTTCTCTTATGGCTAAAAACAGAATGACTAGTTACCTCTTTTCTTTGGCTCCTGATATTAAATGTAGAACACATTTCAGAATATAAGTACAAATTTTGTTAGGGTAAAATAGACCTTAATAGGAAATAATTAGGATACACTTTGCATCCTAAATAGACTTCCTGAAGATCAAAAGGTTGACCTAATAGAACTGTCAGCTTTTTGGAAATGTATAGTCTATTTTTTTTTGAAGGAAACCGGAAAGACATACTTCATTTATTGATTTCCTTTTATTCATAGCTTCATCGATGTCTTTCCTCATTTTCTTCTGCCAGTTACTCTGGATACCAGCATCTTAAGAGTTTGTTTCCCCTACAAAAAGATGATTCCAAAAATTCCGAAGGGATTTTAAAAAAGATCCAGCCAGGAAGGGTTCCTTTTATTTCTGCTTCCAGATGGGAAAAAATATCAAAATAATTTGAAATAGGGCACTGTTTAATTCACTATGAGACTTTAAAAAGAAAAACAGTGGATATTCATCTGAGGTCTCAAATCCTGAGAGCTCTCTGTTCTAGGAAGAGGGAAGCCCAAGTTCAACATTCATTCTTTTAATGCTGTCAATTAAAAAACATGAATGTGACAGCCACAGCCACTATTATTCTAGAAATATAAACAATTATACATTTCTAAAGTAAAAGTCTTGTCTTTGAAATTTTTACTAGTGTCTTATGAAATTTATCACTGACTGAGAAATGGAGCTTTTAAGGAAAAGACAAAATGCCATTATAAAGAAAGAATAAAATCAATACAAAGAAAAATTTAATCCAAAAAAGCAAATTAAATAGCAAATTATAGGGGAAATACCAGAGAGAGAAAAACTGCTATTTGTGAAAAATAATTAGTGGGAAAATATTTCTGTAAAGCATGATGATGATGGTGATGATGACAGATCTATGTACAACATATTACTAAGGAAGTACAAATTGGAAAGTCAAAGGGCTTGTCTGAAATTTGCATTACTTATAACTAATGAGAAATTATATATGAAAGACAAATTGCAATGTATTTAAGCCTCTTTTCCAAGAAGCCAAGGCTATAAATTAAGTGTACAAAGTTGAAAGAGAAATTCTTTGCATAAACCAGAGAAATTCAAGAAATGTTTATATTATTATTATGAATATACTATGATAAATGCAGATATACTTCATAAGACTATAATTTAATGGAGAAATAAAGTATCTTTTTAAAAAGTTATTTCTTCAATTTTATAAAGAGAAGTGATAGTATAGCGATGGGAGGAAGGCTGAATTTTGGGGGGAAGGAGTCACTAATACTCCAGCATTTGAATTTAATTTCAAGTAGATTGAATTCAATTAAATAATTTCTTTTCCCTACACAATACTAGTGATTTTCATTTTTGTATTTTAACTGGTTATATTCTCTATATAGAAACTTAATTTTACTCAATGTTTTTCTTTGTCAAAATAAAATTGCTTTTCAGGAAAAAATATGTGAGAAGAGTTTCATAGAATACAAAATATTTAATAGAATTGTACAGTAAAATAGGTTCTAACATTATAAATTACTACTAAAAAATGGTAAGCATTTTCCCCAAGGATTTTACAAAAGAATATATGTTATCTCAGGTTACTTATATATTGTTTAGTCAGGTGATGTAGCTAACAGAAAACCACTGAAAGGTTTTAAAAAGGGGATATTAGGGTTGTAGCTTTAGGGCTAGAAATGATCTCACAGGTCATCTAGTCTAACAGTTTATTTTATAGAGGAAACCTCGGCTTGCCTACAACAGCTCAGAAGAAATGAAACTAAAATTTAAATCTAGATTCTCTAAATCCAAATCTAGCTCTTTTTTCAGAATATAATAACAATTCTATTAATAAATATATTAAACAGATAATATAGAAGAATCTTTGTTGGTTTTCATATGAATATTGCCAACATATTTACCCAAAAATGTTTGTAATGAAATTGTGATTTTTTTCTTTAAGCATAATACATTTTTTCTAAAAATTAAAATATGTCATTTTTCTATTCATTTAAATTCTCACATTTGGTATCGATTTCCTCCCTAAATGAGTGATTTTTATGCTCAATTACTCTCTATACTAGGAAGAAGAACTAGAAAAGAGCCAACACAAATCATATTATCCAAATGAGATTTATGAACAGAGAGTTCTTTACAGTTCATGAGGGTTTCAGAGAACGCAGGACATGCTGCAGATCTCCAAGATAATATCAGAATAATAGGTATAATCATATGGTAGAAATTGTGTGGAGAAACAATGTGAAATGCACAGGGTAGCATTTCCAAAGCTGACTTTCCTGTTTTTGTTTTTTCAAGAAAGAGCTCATCTCTAATGTGTTATTTCTTGCTTTTCAGGGATGGCTGGACAGTAACTGGTGGGGAAGTATTGTGTTATCAAAGAATTCCAGACTTTGAGAATTGAAATTGATCTCATCTGCCAGCTAAGTACAAACCCTAATCAAAAGAAATCCTTACTGTAGCATGCTTCATAAGTGATTTTGCAGCCTCTGCTTGAAGACCTGTAAGAAAGGGGAATCTACCAGCAGTCTGTTCTACATTTTCATATCTCTAATTGTTAGTATTCTCCTGATATGAAGACAGAATAGTTCTTTTTACAATTTCCATTTATTTTTCCTGGTTCTTCTCTCTAGAGTAAAATAGAACAAATCTAATCTTCCTTCTGCATGACAGTCTTTCAAATACTTTGAAGAAAGATTTGGTCTTGCATGAGTCTTTCCTTCTCTAAGCTAAAGATTCCTTGTTCCTTCAATCTTCTTTCAACAACAAGGGTTTTTCTTTGTTTGTTTTTACCTTTCTGGTTATCCTGTAGATTCTTTTCATTTCATCAATTTCCTTTTTGAACTGTCATGCTTAAAACTGAACATAGTACTGAAAAGAGCAGAGTATGGTGGGATTATCACCTCCTTATCCCTGAAGACTAGTGCTTTCAGTACATGTACAATTTCATTACTTTTTGTGGCTGTTCCATCATAGTACTGACTCATATTGACCTTGAACAACAATATTTCTAGATCTTTTATAGACTAACTGCTATCTAACTATCCATTCCTTCACCATCTTACATTTCTATAACTGATTGTTTTTGTGCTCCTGTCTGTCCTTATGTTACTCTCTATTGAATTTATCTAATTAGATTCAGCACTATGATCTAGACTTTGATAACTTTTTGATAGTTTTGGATCTTGACTGGTACCCACTATACTGGTATTTCTCCCAAGGTCAACTATAGTACTGATGTTAAGTTCTTCCATTTGAAAAGGCCACCAGCCAAGACCAAAGTGGAGGGACTGTTGGTGCATGATTTTCTGTTTGCAGATGGTTGTGCACTCAATGCAGCCTCTGAAGCTGAGATGCAACAAAGTATGCAACAATTCTCTGCTCCCTGTGCTAATCTTGGCCTAATAATTAACACCAAAAAAAAAAAAAAACTAGGTGCTCCATCAGCCACCACCACACCATTCATACATGGAACTATCAGTTACAACAAATGGAGAAGTCTTGAATACTGTTGATAAGTTCACTTACCTTGGTAGTGTACTTTTCAGTGATGTACACATTGACAATGAGGTTAACGTACCTATTACCAGAACTAGCTTAGTGTTTGGGAGGCTCCAAAGAAAATATGGAAGAAACTACTAAACTGAAGATCTAAAGAGCCATTGTACTGACCTCACTACTGTATGCCTGTGAAACATGGACAGTCTAACAGTGCCATGCCAGGAAACTGAATCGCTTCCATTTGAACTTTCATTTGAATCGTCCAAGGAAGATTCTGAAGATTACCTGTCAGGATAAGGTACCAGACCCTGAGGTCCTTGATCGAGCTGACCTGCCAAGTATTCAAACTGTGCTTCAGAGATCACAATGCTGATGGGCTGGTCACATGTTTTGAATGCAAAATATACACTTACCTAAAAGATTATTTTATGGAGAACTCACATGGGGCAGGTGATCACATGGAAGCCAGAAGAAGCAATGTAAGGATACTTTCAAGGTCTCTCTCAAGAACTTAGGATTTGACTGTGCAACATGGGAGACACTGGCACAAGACCATTCAGCATGGCATGCGCACATCAGAAAGTGTTCTGTGTTCTTTGAGCAAAGCAGAATTGAGACAACACAAAGCACATGCAGGATCTACAAATTTTGGACATTCACCCCACATATTCACACGGACTATCTGTGCCCAACCTGTTATAGTGCATTCTGAGCTTGTATAGTTCTGATTAGCCACAGTTGGACATGCTGAAATTTCACTTTATCATGGCGATGTCATTTTGGTCCTCTTCGAAGACAAAGGACAACAACCAACCAACAAACAACCATGTTATCTGTAATTTTTTTTTACTATATCATCTATGCCAGCATGGATATGCTGTTGATAAAAATCCAACTATCACAAGATCAGGTTTTGAGGTCTCATTAGAAACCTGTTACTATGTTAAAATTGAGCCATTGAAAACTATACCTTGATGACTGGAGATCAAACTGGTTCTTTACCTGTCTGATTTTTGTTGCCTAATCCATATCTCTTAATCTTTCCAAAAATACTATATCTTCTTAAAATCTCTGCTAAAAATCTAAGTAAACTATGTCCAAGGCATTCCCTTCATGTATTACTTTCTCCATTTTATCAAGAAAGGAAAATGAAGGTAGTTTTGACTATGATCTATTTTTGATGCAGTCATACTGACTTCTAATTATGTTTCCTTTGGCTTGAATGTTTACAAATCATCTCCAATGATCTCTTACAGAATTTTTCCCCAGAAACAGAAAGCAAGATACCTGGCATATTTTTTTTGCATATACTATTTTCTTCCCTTTTTCCTTGGTTCCCAGATTCATGTTTTGGGATCTTTCAGTACTACAAGAGTTTGGGGAGAAAGTCAAAGCAAAGTGAAAACATGGCAACTTATTTCTGACATGGGAACTGTTCTCAAAGGAATTCACTCTTATGGCTATGATAATAGTTAGATTCCTATAGTTTAGAAATTCATTATAAATAATAAGAGGGGTCATTCATTTAATGGATTAAATGGAAAAAATGAATTAAGATATCAAAGTTTACTAATGACATGAATTAATCATTTACCTCTTAATTCTGCCTACTCTAAGTTATATCATAAAACAAACCAGTTATCACTACCTCTTGCTTAATTCTTCATATACTGGGAAGTATGTGTCAAGAAGCTGGGTCAGCAAACCACTCATAGGGGTTAGAAGAGGCCGTAACATGCTGTTTAGTGGGGTTATGCTAAAGATTAAAATAAAAATGTCACAAAAATTAGCACTGAATAATTGACAACTTTTAATGAAAGGTCACAGTCCTTAGCTGAACTTCCCTCTGATGTGTAATAAAAGTTTTCCTAAGTATATTCAGGAAGACTTGTTAGTCTTCCAAGACTAACTTCTAAAAATTCACTGATCACCTATTGAAAGTGATCCTAAAATGAAAATTGCCAGGAATATCATAGCTGAATTCTAAAGATCCTAGGTCAAAGAAAATTATATTGCAAACAACAAGAAATCTGCTCCAAGGAAAGTTCATCAGGTGGCCCACTACACCACAACATAACAGATTCCTCATAATAACCATAAAACTTAATGGGGTTTTTTTTGGTGGAAAATTCTATCTTTGCTTATTAGAAGTGAATTGCCCATGTCACATTCACACTACAGCAAAATGTATTGAAAATTAAGCTTGCCAGAATAAAAGGCATCCCACAGAGTTTAAATTGGTCCTGCCTACAGCTACCAATGTCAGCCCTATATTCTTTTATTGCTTCTCAGAGAACCAGGATAAAAGAATATGCTTCAGACCCTCCCCAGATATAGATTCCAGTGAAAAAATGGCGCTAACAGAGGAGGCAGAAAATGGCTTGTTAACTTTTTTTTGTCAATCCTGCTTATTAATCCAAATTTGCCCCACATTAATTTATCTCAGGTATTTGATGAATTCCTTTAACACAGTTGCTTCATTTAAAACTCTGCTTTTAAGGATTCCTATTACTAAAACATTGTCTCTGAATTTTTCAGAAAGGTTCTGTATTTACTGAAGCCCTAATATCAAATCAGAAGTGGGCTTGGGGCATGGATTTGGGAGACAGTGTTTGATGTCAAAAGAGAATCTCAATGGAGTTGTCTTCACGGTCCCTTCTTGGTAGAGATAGAAATACTGCTATTACATCATTATTCTTGCAGGAACAGTATCTTTTATTGAAGAGCATGGAATCAGAAGAGATGAAAAGACAAAGGAAGTGTCTTGATCTGAACTAATAAAGGAAATCCTCAGATTGATGAAGTCACGGATTAAGCACAGAAGAATT
>JAQQSK010006500.1:0-14402 GCA_028658325.1 Potorous gilbertii
TTGAAGGTTTACAAAACCCATTCATTTGAGCCTCACCTACTATGAGGTAGATGCTACAGGAATTATAATCTCTATTTATCAGAACAAGAAACTGAGTTCAAGAGATTCCCAAGCTTTGGACTCCTAACTCTATGGGCAGCCCATTAGCTACTGCACTGAGCTGCCCCTCAAAATACATGACTGCACTCTCACACTTCAGAGAAGGCTATAATATTGTGAGATATTGAAAATATTGCTTTCACATTTTCACTTGAGGCCAGTGTGGTCTGGCAGCTAGAGTATAGTTCTTAGAGCCAGGAGAGTTGGGTTCAAATCTAGCTCCAGACACTTAGAGAATGTGTGAACATGAACAGATCATTTCACTTCAAAGCATCTCACTTTCCTCACCCGTATTATTCGCATTCCCTACCTCATGAGATTATTGTGAGAAAGCAGTTTATGAAGCAGTTATGGAGAACAGAATGTTGCTTTTGGCCATGCCCTTTCTGGATTGCTTAGGTCTGTGGGGCATATTTCATAAAGGTGCCAAAGAAAAAGAGGCCCATGTGCAGTACCTTATCCTTTAAGTCTTGTGAAAATTGTGGTCAAGTCCCATGATGTCTATTCATACATGATCTATCCATTGCTCCAGTGGAAAAGTAATTCATAGATCTATTAAGGACCCATTTAAGAAAAGTTGTTCTGAAATCAACCCCAGCCAGCTAGTGATTCCTAGGACTGGAGAGGTTGTAGAAGCAACCTAAGGATTTATTAAACACTTCAGTGCCAAGCAACTTGGTGGTAAGAATACAGAAACAATAGAATACAAAGCTATAGGAGCTTATTGAGTAAGATCAGTACTACACGTAAGGAAAATCACTTTGGCATCTAGAGGATGGATGTGAGAGAGGGGAGACTTGAGGAAAGGAAACCAATTGGAAGGCTCTTGTGGTAATCCAGGTGAGATGTAATTAGGGTAGAACTAGGAGAGTGGTCATGTCATATGAGTACAAAGAAGGGGACAGATGCAAAAGATTAGGTAACAGATTGAATACATGAAGTAAGGGGGAGCATAGAGTCAAAGATTACACCAAGGTTAGAAACCTGAGTGAAATCAAAGAACAGCAGGTGACCTTGACAGAAGTTAAAAAAAAAGGTCAACAGGTAGGTGGGTTTGGCAGATGAGACAACGAATCTAGTTTTGGATCTGTTGAGTTTGAGATGCCCACAGGACATGCTGTGGGACATATTCAATAGGCAGGTGGAGATTCAGGATTTAGAGAGGAGGAGAGAAATTTGGACCGAATCTACGGATGTGACAGGCATCTGCAGAGAGATGATAAACAAAGCCATGGGAGTTGGTGAGATCCCTGAATTTGAGAGTGTAGAGTCCATTTAGCATGAATTAAATCAGAAAGGAAGAAAAGGGAAGGGAATGTAGGAGGGAAAGGCTAAGGGGTAGATGCTTCTAATTTTTATATCACAAGACTTTGCACTGACTCATATAAGAGACCTAGAGAAAGTCTTCAATGTGTTGACAAGAGGACACATGCCACATGAGAAGCCATGGGTGGATTACGATTGTACCTTTGGAAGGAAGACTCACTCCAATGAAATCCCAGATCCACTGACATATCAAGATGTTGAAGTCAAATGTTCCCCATTCTACAGTCTTCATGTAGCCCACAATGACCATTGGGAGAGCTCCCCAAGGAGGGAGGGACCCAAGTTATCTTTCCTAAGGAGCATGTTGTTTATCCTATGTTGGCACAACATGGCACACTAGGAAGTCCACTTGGATTTGGAGGCAGAGGCCTAGGTTTGAAGCTAGACTCTGTCATGGAATATGTATGCCCTTGGGCACATCCCTTCCCTTCCCTGGCTTCAGTTTTCTCATCTGTAAAAGGAGGGGATTGTACTCATGGATGATAATATCAAAGATTCCTTCCTGTTCTAAAGCTTAAGATTCTATAGCCTCAGGTCTGTTTGATGTGTTGAGAGTCTGGGAGACTTAATAGGTTTGCAAATTAAAGGGTGCTCTCGGTTTGGTGGCCTCTTCAGATAGAGGGCTAGAGAACATCCTCCCTGCCAAGCATCAAGGTAGAATGCAGAGTGAGAATGGATAATTATCATCTCCCCCTTCCCAAACAGAAATGTTGATCTGCAATTCGATTCTTAAAAGGGGGAAGAAAATGGGATACGCATTTATATGGCAACCTACTATGTGACAGGCATTGTGCTAAGAGTTTTTTACAAATATCTCATTTGATTCTCACAGCAACCCTGGAAGGTAGAGGCTGTTATGATCCCCATTTAGAGTAGAGGAAAAACAGGCAGACAGTAGTGAAGTACCTTGCCCAGGGTCACACAGTTAGTCTGAGGCTAGATTTGAATTCAAGTCTTCCTGACCACAAGCCTAGCACTGTATTTATTGTACCACTGCCTTAAAAAGAAAAAGAAAAAGGAAACACACGACAATACATATTTGTTTCTAATGTTTTGTTCACATCCTGCTTTGGACACTTAATAGCTGTGTGATCACTGGGCAAGTCACTTAATCCCTATCAGCTTGTAAAGTGGAGATGATAGTATCTATGTGACAGGTTTGTTGTGAGGACCACATGAGATGACATATTTAAAGTATCTGCCAATCTTCAAGTACCCCATAAAAGCCAGCTGCTCTTATAATGATGATTTCCCCTTGGGGGCTTAAGCAAAGCGAATGGAAGCCCTCTTCCTCCTTTTTTAAAAATGGGAGACCTGAGTGTGTTTATGGGCCATGGGAAAGGCGCTAGTCCAGAGCAAGAGAGAGAGAGGAAATGGCAAATAGGCATGCTTTCCCAGAGGGAGGAGGTGATGGGACCAAGGACAGAGGCAGAGGTTAGTCTTGACAAGAAAGAGGAGCGAATGTACAAAGATTGAAAGGGGATGGGGTGAGACCCCAAGCCTCCTCATAAACCTGGTCTTGAAGGCAGTAGGTCTTGTTAGGGGCATTCTGGGAAGCAGTCCTGGCCCTAACAATAGTGGAGCCTTGATATCTTCTTCCCCTTTCCGTGAGCTTGCCAGCTTTCCTGGGTGTAGGCTCTCTAGGAGCACTGGGCAGATTCAGGAATGGCGGCTGTTACCGAACCGTGTTACACTCTCGGGGCAAAGCTTTACATATTTTCTGGCCTTTCACTAAAATCATTATTCTCAGCAAATAAGTTGCAAAATGCGGCAAAATCTTACTGGCAAAAGCCCTGTTGGTTGGTTTGCATGAGTGAAATGCCATCAAGTGCTCATACGTTAACTATAGAGTGGACATGCCTTTATGAACACCCACTGGAAATGAGATTCACATACTAAAAAGCGAATGTAGCATACTTTGGCTATATGAACTGGTAATTCTGTGACTCCTGTACAGAGGAAAAGGTCTAAATTTTTCTTCCTGTTTTTCCTTCCTAATTTAATAAGACATGATGGCTTCAGCTAAAGATTCTGGATTGACAGATGAAGACAAAGACTCTATGGACTAACCCTAGTTCTAAGGATTCATGGCTCTAAAATAACTCTCTGAAGGACTTGGAAAATTCTTCAGGAAATAACTTAAAACCTCAATTTTTTTTTCAATTAAGTATTTATTTTCTCTTCTTCCCCCTTTGGAAAAAGAAAAAGAAAAACAAGACTATAATAAATATACATAGTTAGACAAAACAGATTATCCCATAACAAGTAAAAGTGAAACAAAATAGTTTAGTACATGAACCAAGTCTAATATTATTAGCAATGTTCTCTACCTGTGAGCCCTGCACCTCTGCAAAGAACAAAGGGAGGTACATTCTCATATCTCTTAACTGGGGCCAAGCTTGATCACTGTAATTTCATAGCAGTGAGTTTTAATTTTCTTGTTCTTCCATGTTGTTGTCATTGTGTACGTTGCTTTCCTGGCTCTGCATATTTCACTCTATTAGTTCATATGTCTTTCCATGCTTCTCTGTATTCACCATATTTGTCATTTCTTACAGCACAGTAATATCCCATTACACTCATTTCTCACTTTTTGTTCAGTCATTCCATAACTGATGAACATCTAATTTGTTTCCAATTCTTTACAATACAAAAAGGGGTGCTATCAATATCTTGGTTTACATGGAATATTTATTTTTATTATTGACCACCTTGAGGTATGTGCCTATTACTAGAATCCCTGGGCTAATGGATATAGGTGTTTTAATCTCACTTGTTATTATTTCCTGAGTGGTTGAACAACTTTACAACTCCACTAACAATGTATTAATGTGCAAGTTTCCCCATAACTCCTCTAACACTGACTATTTTCATCTTTCATTTTCTTTGCCACTTTGCTGGGTATGAGGTGAAACCACACAAGTGATTTTGATTTACATTTGTCTTATTGATTTGGAATGAAGTTTCATGTGACTGTTAATAGTTTGCACTTAGGATTTTGAGAAGTGTTTGTAAAATCCTTTACTACTTATCCATTGCGGGATGGCTTTTGGCCTTACGTTTGTTACTTCTCTTTATATCTTAGATGTGTCCCTTATCAAAGATATTTGATGCAATTGATTGCTTACCTTCTTATCCTAGTTATATATTAGCTGTGTTCATGCAAAAGCTTTTAAATTAATGTAATCAAAATTATGTTCTATATTTTGTGGTCACCTCTACCCCCTTGTTTGATTAAGAATTTCTCCCTACTCATGACTATGAAAGGTATTTTCTCTTTTCATATTTTTATGGAGTACCCTTTAATATCCAGATCCTGTATCCATTTAGAACTTATTTTGGTAGCTATGCAATATGTTGGACTAAATCTAATTTTTGCCAAACTGTCTTCTGATTTTGTCAGTCATTTTTGTCAAATAGGGATTCCTTCCTCCAAATAATTTATGTTCTTAAGCTTGTCAAACACTGAGCTATGGAGTCCAGTTGTTTCTGATTCTTCCATATCTAGTCTGTTCTACTGATCTATTTTCCTCAATTTTTTTTAATCAGTGCCAAGTAGCTTGCAGATTACTGCTTTATAGTATAACTTGACGTCTAAAGGGCTGCTATTCTTTCATTCCAAAATTTTCCTAGTATTTCCCTTAATATTATAGATCTTTTATTCCTCCAAAGGAATTTTATTTTATTTTGTCTGTAAAGTAAAGCTCTGTAAAGTATCTCTTTGATAGCTTGGTTGGCATAACACTAAATCTGTAAATTAATTGTCATTTTTATTATGTTGGTGTGGCCTACTCGGGAGCTCTCAATGCTTCAGTTGTTTAAGTCATTCTGTTTCTCTTAGGGAACGCTTTGTAATTTTGTACATAGACCTTGGTAGATTGACTCTTAAATATTTGATGCATTTGTTATTGATTTTGTTATTGCTATATAGAAATTCTATTGGTTTCTGTGGGTTTATTTTGTATTGTATTTTTTCCAAAGCTATCAACTGTCTTAGTTTGTTTGCTGATTTTCTAGGATCTTCTGAGTAAACCATCCTGTCTTCAGGAAATAGGGATCATTTTGACTCTTTTTGACTATCATTACGCCTTTGATGTCTCTCTCTTGTTTTATTACTATGGCTAGCATTGCTATATGTCAACTAGCAGTAAGAAGGTGGGCCATCCTGGATTTAATCTTGCATTTCTTAGGAAAACTTCTAGATTTCCCCACTATATATGATACTAACTTTTAGTTTAAGATATAAACATATATATGTGTGTGTGTGTGTGTGTGTGTGTGTGTGTGTACTTGAAAAATGGTCTTCCTATGTCTTGTACAATTTTGAACAGAAATGAATATTATACTTTGTTAAATGTTTTTGTTATCTATGGATATAATCATGTGGTTTTATTTTTATTATTCCCCCCTTGTTATCAACAATCATTGATCATCTTGACTTTGGGTTCAACAGCTAAATTTCTCAGGTGTTCCACATCCTCACACCTTAATGAGTTCAAGTGAGTCAGCTACCTAGGAGCCGCTTTCCTTGAGGGAAGGGAAACAATATCTCAAGTCAAGTTTTTAGAATCATTCTTCTTCATCAGCCCTGCTCCTTGTATCCTGAACTCAGTGCTTGGAATATTTTAAATAATTTGAAGTTTGTTCGGTTTACAATTGGATCTACCTTCATAGTCATTTCCTATTTAAGATTTTGCTTCAGATTTTTTTTAAAAAATGTTTGGATGTCTCTGTTTCTACGCCAGTCATTTCCAGATATCTCCTCTCATCCTTCCGTGAGTCATCCTTTACCAGAAAGAACAATTAGCAAAATTAACATGTAATAATCACACCTGACATGCTTGCAACATTTATGTTCACCCTCATTATTATTGTGTATGTTGTCATGTGTGGAGTGTTGTGTGCAAGGAACAGTCAGGAGGCCAGTGTCACTGGAGTTTCTAGAGTAAGTAGAGGGGGGCAAAGTGAAAGGAGATTGGAAAAATAGGATGGAACAAGGTTGTGGAGGGCTTTAAAAGACAGAGGATTTTATATTTGATCCTGGAGGTGAAAGTCACTGGAGTTTATTGAGTAGAGACCTGTGCTTTAGGAAGATTTCTTTGAGGGGTGAGTAGAGGATGAACCAAAGTGAGAAGACACTTGAATCAGGGAGACCAACCAGCAGGCTATGGCTGAAGTGCAGGCATGAGATGATGAAGGCCTGCACCAGGATGGCTGCTGCTATGTGAGTGGAGAGAAGGGGGTATACACGAGAGGAATGTCATGAAGATACAAGCAAGACTTGGCAGCAGACTGAATATGTGAGGTGAGAGCGAGTGAGGAGCCAAGGATGACACACCAAGGTTGTGAGCCAAGGTGACTGGGAAGATGATGGAGCCATTGACAGTAAAGGAAGTTAGGAAGAGGGCAAGGCTTGTGAGAAAAAAGTTCTATTTTGTACAGACTAAGGTTGAGACATCTATGGGACATCTACAGTGTCTGGCACATAGTAAGTACTTAATAAACACTTGTTGACATAGAATTTGAGATGTCCAAAAGGCAGTTGGTGATGTGAGACTGAAGGTCAAGAGAGAGATTAGGGCAGACTCTGTGTTTAGGCTTATAAAAAGGCTGGGAGGTAATAGTTTATTTTCATTAATTTCTGCAGTTTCCATCTGTTTTGAGTTTGGAAAGGGTAATGCTGGTTGAGATATTTAGGGAGTCCTTAAATGAGGAATTAAATAATCATTGCATGAGCATTTGGTTCCTGTAGATCTGACCACATTAATTAATCTGAAAGTCTACGTCAGTGGTGGTCTGAATAAAAGGCAAAGGGTGCAGAAGAACGAATGGAGGGAACAAGAGGCTGCTGGACTCGGAGAGTAGGTAAGCTGTCACCTTGCTTTTGTTGTGACATTTCCAACCATTCAACTTCTGGTTAGGCAAGAAGCCCCAGTCAGGGCTTTCTTTACCTGTAAGACCTCAGCAGACAAAGCTGACTGAGAATGGGGGAGGGAGTTTCTGCTCAGGGAAGTGATCATGAGAATGGGGATGTGTGTTTATGGAGGGAAGCAGGTTCCCTGCTGTGGTTGCCCTTTGCTCCAGGATGACTTTGAGCGCTCACTCAGGGCAAAACGGGAGCGCCCAAGTAGAGATTGATTCAGAGGCAATTTTTCTTATTAATAATCTCAGTCAAACATTAACATGTCAGTGTACAAAACAATAGGAGGATTATATATGAAATAATTATGTACAGTTTTCCTAAAATGTCTATTAAATTTAACATGATAACAACAAAACTATACTGCTTATATCTCCCCTTCTGAACTCCCCTCCATTTATGCATTTTAAAAAATGTTCTGTTGATGAAGGCCCTTTTATGATTGGTCACTATGTTGATCAGAGTTCTTAAGTCTTTCAATGTTATTTTCCTTTATATTATTATATTCATAATATAAATTATTCTCCTGGTTCTATGCATTTCACTTCATCAACTCATACAAGTCTTCTCAGGTTTCTCTGAGCCTGTCATTTTATAGTTTTTTTAAGATTGTGGGTTTTTTTTTCATTATTAAATTAATTTATTTGTTTTCAGTTTTCAATAATCACTTCCATAAGTCTTAAATTTTCTCCTCATCCTTCCTCACTCCCTCTCCAAGATGGCATGCAATCATTTTCATAGTTTCTCGCAGTGTACATTCATATATCATAATTCATATATCATAATTCATTCAACCATTCTTCACTTTATGAGTATCCACTTTACTCCCAATTCTTTAATACAACAAAAACAAAAAGGTACTATAAATATTTTGAAACATATGGATTCTTTTCTTCTGCATTGGACCTCTTTGGGGGCATATCCCTAGCAGTAGTATTGCTGACTCAAAGCACAGTTGAGTTATTTTGAGGGTATGATTCCAAAATGTTTTCCAGAATGGTTGGGCCAATTCAGAGTTCTACTAACAGTAGAACTCCCACAGTCTTTTCAGTAATTACCATTTTCCTCTTTTGTCATCGTTGCCCATCTGATGACTATAAGGAGGAATTTCAGGGTTATTTTAATTTGCATTTCTCTTATTAGTGATTTGGAGTATTTTTAAAATACAGTTCTTGATAGCTTCCATTTCTTCTCTTGGAAATTGCCTGTTTATATCCTTTGACCATTTATACAGGTTGTCCCAAAAGTTTTAGTGCAATTTTAAGCATTAATAGCTGAAGACTTTGAGGACATTCTATATATTAGAAATATATTTGTAACCATTGTCTATTTCTCTTGGATTTCAGACTTTTATCAGAAAAATTTGATGGAAAGATTTTTCACCATTTAACTTTTTTTGCCTTCTAATTCTAAGTGCATTGACTTTGTGCAAAAGTATTTCAATTTTGTGTAATCAAAATTATCCATTTTATTTTTATCATTATGTCTATCCCTCATTTACTCAAGAACTCTTCCCCCATCTGTCATCATGAAAGACATCTCTTGCCCTGCACCCCTAATTTGTTTATGATATGACCTTTTGCTTTTAGGTCATTTGTATTTTATCTTGGTATGTGGTGTAAGATGTTGATCTATACCTGATTTCTGCCAGACCACTTTCTAGTATTCTGAGTAGTTGAATGAATCCTTATCCTAGTATTTGGTATTCTTGACTTTTTTAATACAATGTTGATGTGCTCAGTTGCTTCTGGATTTTGTTTACCTAGTCTGGTCTACTGGTCAATTTTTTCTATTTTTAAGCTACTGACAAATAGTTTTACTGATTACTGCTTTGTAGTATAATTTGAGACTTGGTACTTCTAGCCTACCTTACTCCTATAGTATTTGGACACTCACATTTGAACAACTATGACTCAGCAGCCTCTATGTTTGGAATGTAAAAATAAGGCTGGGTGTTAATAGCTTATCTTAATGAATTTCTGTTTACCAAATATGTTATTTCCCTTAAGATTCTTGATCTTTTGTTCCTTCAGATGAATTGATTCTGGGGCTTCTTCAGGCAATTATATTTCTCAGAGACAAGTGAGATGATAGTGTTTTTCTAATGGATGCCATTACTGAAGAGGGTGGTTAGACTGGAAGATCAGTTTGTTGAAGGTGGCAGCACTGGTGGAGTGGTGCTAATGTAGTACAAGACCTCAGTAGGTCTATTGGATTGTAAGTTCCTTGAAGACAAGGACCATAACATTTTTTATGCCACAGACCCTTATTTATTTGTTCATTTTTGTACTTATTTTAGTATTTTAATTTTCCTCAGTTATATGTAAAAATAATTTTTAAAACTTTGCTTTTAAAACTTTGAGTTTCAAATTTTCTCCCTTTCTTCCCCACCTCCACTGAGAAGTCAAGCTTTTACTGTATAGACCATACTTGTGTAGTCATGCAAAACATATCCATAATAGTCATGTTACAAAAGAAAACAGACAAAAAAACTCAAGAAAAATAAAGTTTAAAAAGTATACTTCAATCGTATTCAGACACCATTCGTTCTTTATCTGGGGCTGAACAGCGTTTTTCATTGTAAGTTGCAAGGATCATATCTTATATAAATTTGCAACCACCCTTAGCCTAGTAAAGTGCTTTATACCCAGCAAATGTTCAATAAATATTTTTTGAATAAATGAAATCATACAATAAATAAAAATTAAATGGGACAGGTGGTCCTGGAATTAATCAATATGGCTGTAATTGGGCTTGCGTGGCTGAAAAAATGAGTAGAATGTAGCTTTAAGGGTCCCTTGAGCATGTCCAGAAAGTTTCTGAGGCTTCCACTTTGACCATGTCTTCCTTCCCAAAGGGAAGGATTGTGTGTATATGAAGAACGGGGATGGATTTCCCCTGATTGCCAAGATTTGCAAAAGGTCTTCAGCCAAGAAAAGGAAGACCAGCTGCTTCCTCACCATGATTCACTGGTGATTTGTTTCTAAAGAAAGTGTTCATCCAGTCTACCCAGTCAACTACAAGAGTATCTTGTTTGGTTGGTTTGGTTTTGCCCTGAGAGTGGAAACAAATTGTGCCTCTATATCTGTTATAGTAGCCTAAACATAATGGCAGTTTGCTACCACTGCCCACTTCCACTAAGCTTAGATATATAGGGTAGAGACAAAGGAGTGTGCTTATCACAGCCTTCCATAGTGCAAACCAATAGACGCACTAAGTATATGAGTAAAGAAAAGCAACAGTCTTCACTCTGCCCTTGGAAATTCACATTTCCAGACAGCTTGGGAGTTCTCCTCTTACTTGGGGGTAACAGGGACCCAGCATACCTAATGTATTAGGCTCAACACCTGAAAACAGGAATTCAAGCTCCTAAGCAAACATTTAGGAAAGCACTAGAACACAGAAAACAAGGATATTGATGAAAAGCAAAAGTTTCGGTATTAGAACCAAGAAACTAGCTTACATCATATACCTACCTCCCCAAACATGGGCTTTCAACAATAAATACACTGAGCAATTCACCTCATACCAGAACCGAACTCTATGACCCCTGGAACCTGGAAGATCCAGCCTATCTTTCTTATCCTCAATCTGATCCCTCACCTCCTTTGAATTCCCACATTGTGGGAATGACCTATGCGTGTGTAAGTAGGGTTCAGAGAGAAGCTCGTGATACAGGAGGCTTGGTGCTGTGGAGAGATACGTGGATGGTGATGCTATTAGTTAAACTGAAAGGACTATACCACATGGAAATCTGGACAAGATCTCTTTGCTTCCATCCTAGGTTAGAGGTTTTTTCAAGTGTGTCCCAAGAGGCTTTAGCCACCTGCTCCGGGCAGGAGAGGGCTGAGTAGGAAAAGAGTTTTGAAAGGGTGATACTTAGTTTGGTAACTAGGGGAACCAAGCATATCCAGAAGGGGGGGGAAGCAGCTTGGTGAATAACTGCATTGGCATGCCAATGTATAGAGGTGGCATTTAGTTAGGGAATTATGAAAAAGGGAGGGAAAATACTGCTGCTGGCAGATGTAAGACTGGCTATGACCCTCTTGCCTCTGGACAGATTCAGATTCGTCATGTAAATAGAACTGTCCAGGTTGCCATCATGTGAATAACACCAAGCCTTGTCTTTCTTGTTTTTGTTTTTGTCTTAAGACTGACTCTCCCTATCTCACCAAGGCTGGTGGCTCACTCCCAGGGATTCACCATATTGGTGCTGGCCTTCGTGTGAACACCCAATCTGCTCTAGTCCTACTGCAGCCCAAAACTCCCAAACTCAAATGCTTTACCAGCCTCAGCACCTCCAGTAGCAGGGCCTATAGGCATGAACCAGCACACCCAGGGGTTTTCTTCATGTCCCTATTGTGTTGACTCCATGGATAAGCAGCCCGGACAGGTCAATCATAATATGTGTTGTCCAGGTGTCTCACGTACTGTGGCTCTGCTCAGTTCCTACTGCAGAATTGGGCAGGAGTGGGTCGATTCACTGGCAGAATGAGTCTGAGATGACACAGTATTCCAGATACAGCCTAGGCTGCATATCTAACAAGGGAGCTGCGACTTCACCCTATCCCTCTAGAGACATGTTTGAGAGTCCCAGACATAACACATGGGACTTTCAATCAAACACGCTTTGATGTTAATAGCACCAGTGCCCTTGCATTATTCCAGAGATCAGATTGTTTGAGCTGAAAAATAGACATAGACTTTTTTATCCGCGTTGTCATGGGACTCACATAGCACTTTGCATCTGTCTTTCTTTGATACTTTGATGAATCCATGATTTCAGTGGGTGTGGGTACCCCCTCCACTAGTACAGATTACAACTCCTTCTTATCTAGTGTGATGTTTGTCTCTGTTTTGTTCCATAAATCCTTGAGGGGGGATCCCCCAACATGCTGTAGGCCTTCATTTTTCTTTTAATATCTCAGGGCTACACTGGTAAGCCTTAGACAGTTTGTCTGTTGTCTTTGATTCTGCAGAACCAATCCATCTCCTTTTGCAGCCAAACACATCCTCACTGCCTCTTCTGTTGCTTCGAACATGCTAGGCATTATTTATTGTATGTGGCCTTTTTAGAATGGCTTTCCATTGCCCTTTGGATTACTTTTTTAAGAAATAACTTGCAAGGAATCCAATTACGTGAACCTGTATTATCTTTTTATTGTCTATGCTGCATTATAGTTCTTGGATAGTATTCTTTCATCAAGGCTTTATTAAGTACCTACTATGTGCCAGGCACTGCGCTAGAGGCTGAGAATAGAAAGATAAAATCAAAACAGCCCCTTTCCTTCAGGAGCTTACCTTCTATTAGGGGAGACAATATATACATATACAGGTATATGCAGAATCAATACCAAATAAATAGCAGATGATTAAATTCAAGGTCATTTAGTCTAGGAGGGCGCTAAGGTCTTCTTACCTATTCAGGTGGTATCCACTCTGTCAGGGACCAAGTCTTATTTACCTTTGTGTAATATATAGAATTTATTTAGTGCCTTAAGGTTTGCAAGGCATTTTGTATAATGTTATCTCATTTAATTCTCACAACAGCCTTGGGAAGCAAGAACTAATATTTTTTCCCATTTTGCACATGAGGAAACTGAGATGGAGAAGAGACAGGCTATATGACTTACTCAGGATCACACAGCTAGCAAGTATCTGAGACAGAATTTGCCCTCAAGGTTTCCTGATTCCAGGTCTAACATTCAATCCATCGTGTCACTTCTGCTTCCCTTTGAATCCCATGTCAGTGCATGGCACAGTACTTTGAGCATAGTAGGTGCCCAAGAAATGGTTATTGAATGAATAAAAGGATGAAAGAATTGTGACTTTGGGTAATAGGAATGGTCCCTATTATTGAGTGTCAGTCTATTACCCATTAAACAATGTGGCCTTTAAAGTAACTTGACATTTGAGCATTCTTCCTGAGAATATTCCAGCCTATTTACCAACTGAGAAGAGAGCTGTTGAATCTTGGTTGGTGATAGCCTTCTATGGGATTCTGGCTGCTGGTTTTCAATTACTCAGTCTTGGCGGAGATTCAAAGGCAAATGCTGCAAAAAAAAAAAAAAAAAAAAAAAAGAGGGTGTGGAGAGCTTGACCAGCTGAAAAGAAACAGGAGAACACACACTTTTGATGAGGAAGAACCCAATAACTAAGGTCTCTCTGACACGCATCATTAACTATTAATAGAGAGTCATTATTTTGTGTGGATTTGTCAAAATTGCCTTCTACAACTGGGTTTCTACAAGCCTTCCTAATTACCCATTCGCTGCTTGGAGGCACATTTGTGAATGCCAATCACTTATTGCCAATTTACATAATCAAGGAGGGCTGTTGATAACATGGAAACACTTTAGAGCAGTGAATTAGCATTTTGCTCCTGATCATT
Source organism: Potorous gilbertii (assembly GCA_028658325.1). NCBI lineage: Eukaryota > Metazoa > Chordata > Mammalia > Diprotodontia > Potoroidae > Potorous > Potorous gilbertii. The sequence continues at coordinate 13,737 of JAQQSK010006500.1, forward strand.
TTATGCAGTGACTTGACAAGTCCATTCCCATCTTAAATAAACTTAATCTTCTGAGTCCCTGCAAACTGGCAGGGCAGCTGAGCAGATTCCTGCAGGTTTCCTTCATCTTATATAGTGATAGCCAAAGTGAAGTGCTCACCTCTGTCTTTAGTGGTTTTAAAACATCAAGAACTAGCAGAGTAAATGCTCACTGGGCTCACCTCCTTGCTGCTAACATTCAAAAAGTTTTTTCATGATTGATTCATTCAACAAACACAGAGTCTGTGTTCAAGGCCTTATGATAGGTGCTGATTTAGACACAGTTCCTGTCCTCAGGATGGTTATGGTGACTCGTAACCTTTTCAAATTGAAGAACTTATCATCACTATGTTAGTTGACCTTGATGCCATATTTGTCAACATGACTGAAAAGCTTGGGAGCAAGCACACAGCCCTGTTTCGCTCCATTGCTGAAACATCCATACGTGGAACCATCGGTCACAACAAATGGAGTTTTGAATGCTGTGGATAAGTTCACTTACCTTGGTAGTGCACTTTCCAGGGATGTACACATTGACAATGAGGTTGATGCATGCGTTGCCAGGGGTAGCTCAGTGTTTGGAAGGCTCCGAAGAAAGGTTTGAGAGAGAAGAGGTATTAGACTGACTACCAAATTGAAGGTCTACAA
>JAQQSK010006501.1:0-14402 GCA_028658325.1 Potorous gilbertii
ACTTTCCTTATGAAGCAGATAATATTAATAATATTTGTTCATACTTATATAGTGCTTTACCTGTTTATATATACTTTCCTTATGAAAACTCAGGAGTTAAGAAGAAGAATGATTCTTATTATTTGTATTTTATAAGTGCTTTGGAGCTTAGAAAGCACTCATTTTGAGACTCAGCTGTTAATCATAATTCAGATTTACATAGTGCTGTATAGCTTATAAACACTTCCCTTATGATAGTTGAGGTCAGTAATGCAAGGATTAATATTCCTAATTAAAGATGAAGAAAACAATCCCAGTTCTTGGAAGTGAAATGACTGTTCCAGGCTGTGTTTTTAATAAGTATTGGGCAGAGGAGTTATACTTGGGTCCCTTGTCCTAAGATCAGTCAGTGTTTCACCATCACCCAGTACTGTTTTCATTTTCTGCTTTAAAAAAAACAAACCAAAAATGTTTATTTTTCTCACTGTCCTTCAGCATCCATTTATTTGTTCCCTTTCTATTTTTGGACCTGGACGTCTTTTTTTTTTTTATCAGATTCTCTTATTCTCCCTAAAAAAAGTCTTTCTAGACAGGAGCAATTACTTCTGTCGAGTTGATGTTTTTTTAAAAGCCTTCTTTCAGTATTTTCCGCCCACTTTCAGATTCCTCCCTCAATTTCTCTTCTTTTAATACTGTTCCTGCTTGAGTCTTCCTTTTATCCCTCCTCCTCTCAACCTTCCACCCCCATCCATCCTTTCGCATTTTCTTTTCTTTCTCCTTCTCCATGATTTTGTTCAATTTTCCTTCCTTCCTTTTCAGCCTCATCTCACCAGCATGTGTCAATTTAATATCTCGTTTTCTCCCCTAGAGCCTGGATCTTCTCCAAATTCTTCTCTCACACTCAAACATACTGTATACCATGACTTCAAGCAACATGTGTGTGCTTGTCTCCTACTTCCTGCTCCAGCCAGTGACTGTCTGCATCTGAGAAATGGTCCCAAAATCTCATTTTAGAGAGAGAAAACTGAAAGTTAGGGGGTTGAAGAAACATTTATCCAAGTTGGCCAAATTAGGAAGACGCAGAGCAAGGACCTCAGCCTGGGTCTCAGTTGTCATTGGTCCTTCCTTCTCCTGGAACTCTAAATATAAAACTCCTTCCATTACAGCACAAAGGAGCAGAGGGCCCCATTGTGTACTCCAAGGGAGTGAGCCTTCTTGTGTTTTCTAGGAGAAAATAAATATTGACTGGGGGAGGCTCACACACTAGCATTTCTGCTATATTTCATTAAGTGTCTATTACAGTGCTTTATAAGGTTCTCAGCTACAAATGTAAAAGGGCCCTTCCTATTACTATATCTCACTCCATTTAGGGCAATCAGACCATTTCAAGGCACCCAGATTAGCAAATGAGACTGAAAAATAAAAAAAAAAAAATAGCAGGAAAGATAGTTGAAATTCAAGGTTCCCCACTTGTCCTATCAAACAATGCCTTTAAAAGCCATTTAGGTGTGGTTCCCAAATAAGAGAATATCTGTTTCTTATGGGATCAATCAATAATATCACCTTAAGTGCATTTGTGAATCTCAGCAGAGATCTTTTTGTAGATATTTGCACACGTATTTTTACATTTGATTCTCACTGTAATTCTAAGAGATTGATTAGGCAGATTTCTATTATCTCCATTTTGCAGATGGTAAAAATTATGCAATTGATGTCTCCTGATTTCTTTGTCAGGGGCTTTTTTGATTTCCAAAGAGGAAATATAGATAGATAAAGTTGGTGGGGGGGACTTCAGAGGCCATCTTGTTTAACCTCCTTGTTTTTTTAGATGAGGAAATGGAGGCCCAGAGAAGTTAAGGAGCTTGCCCAAGATTAAATAAGGAAATAACTAAGGAAGGAAACAAATATTTATTAAGCTACTACTGTGTTAGGCACATTCTAAGGCTTTTACAAATATTATCTTTTTTGATGCTCATAACAACCTTGGGAAGCAGGTGCTACCATCTCCTTTTTAAAGTTGACAAAAATGAGGTAGATGGGGGTTAAGTGATGTGCCCAAGAGTCTAGAACCAGATCTGAATTTAGGAATTCCTGACTCCAGGTCCACCTCACTGACTCCTTACAGGTGGGATGAGTACCCAGGTGCTATAATTGCCCCTTCCCCATGCTTTCCGCTGTAGCAACCAGAGAGATGAGTATCAATCCAATCTGCAGATTCCCTCTTGCAATGGTAGTGCTCCTTTAGTTCATTTGACACATGCACACACACATACATAACACACATTATTTATGTATGTATATGTGTATATATATGTATGTGTATATATACATATATGAAGGCCCTCAGAGACTCAGTGAGATAGTTAGATCAACTCTCCAAGGAAGCCCATTTATAAGAAACTGATGATGCCTTTAACTGAAATTCTAGTTGACCTTTTGTAACACTTAGAATATCTTTTGAGAAATCTCATCTCAACTCAGTTTAACAGGCATCAAAACTTCCTTTGTGCCCTGCACTCAACAAAAGGGTTGTGAAAAATGTCACCCAGCACAGAGCCTGTCCTCAAAGGGCTTACTATCTAGTGGGAAATATATGATGAACACATAAGTAAGTACAACATGAGAAAGGATGTGACAGACAGTGGAATGATCCAGACAAAATACTCCAGAATAAATGAGAGCTAGGCAACAGAAGGAAAATGCTAACATCAGGCACAGAGGTAGAAGAGGGCAGAACAAGATCAGAGTCACCCTGTATGATTAGGGCATAGAATGGAGAAAAGAAAGTAGAATAACATAGGTCTAGAAAGACTGCTTAGAGTCAGATTTTGAAGGAATTTGAAAACCAGGTCTGGGGGTTTTTTATTCCATTTGCTTGGGGAGGGAGAGTCATTGAAAGTTTCTGAGAGGAGAATGATGTGATTAGACTTGTGAATTAGAAATATGATCTGTGATGTTGGATTTGGGGGAGGTAAGACACAGGGGGACCTGTCAGGAAATAATTACCATGGTATCTCTGATAGACAGTGAGGGCTAGACAAGGGAATGGGCTGTGAAAGTAGTCAGGTAGGAAGGGTTTCAGGATATACTTCAGAGAGAGCATCAATGGAACTTGGCAACTAAGGCTTGTTTATGCCTTACCATAAAGACAACCCCAATGTTTCAAGCTGTTCTAACTTTGAGAATGGTGGTACCAGCAACCAAAAGGGGGAAGTTGAGAAGAGCAAGATTTATTTTAGGGAGAGGGGAGGAAATTAATTCAATTCTGGTTAGCTGATAATGAGGTGCTGGGAATGGGGAGGAGGGATATTGAGGGGAAAGAGATGCAGCAGGACAGATTCAAACTCAGGGAGAGATGAACTTGGGGGGAGATTTAAGAATTGTCTGCATAAAGGTGACAATTGAAATGGTGGAAGTGTTTGTGATTTTCAAAGGAGAAAGCTATGGAAAGAGAGGAATAGAGACAGAGACAGAGGGAGAGAGGAGGAGAGAGAAAGAGAGAGACAGAGACAGAAAAAGAGACACGCAGACAGAGACAGAGAGACAGACAGAGAGAGACAGAGAGGCAGAGACAGAGGAAGAGAAAAAGACAGAGACAGAGACAGAAAGAGACAAAGAGACAGAGACAAAGAGACAGAAACAGAGAAAGAGAGATAGAGAGATAGAGAGACAGACAGACACACAGAGAGACAAAGAGACTGAGAAGACTCATGGAAGAGAAGGGGAGTTCACGGAACACCACACTGTCAGGTACAATCTGATATCCACTTTCTGTCATTTCATCTGCATTCTTTCCTGGCCTTAGCTAGACCAACTCTGGTTCACTTTTCTTTTTATCAGCTACTGAAAGTAAATCAAGGAAAAGAGCAATGAGGCATGAATATCTGCTGTCAGAAAACTGACGATCAGTACTTAAATGGCATTTGTTTCTGGTTATTGTTCTGATCCACAAGTTCTCATATTTTTTTGGTGATTTATGAAGCCACTTCTTATCACAGCTCTGTAGATTGGGTAAGACAAGATTGTTCCCATTTTGTAGATGAGGAAACTGAGGCTCAAAGACTTAACATGGCTTGCCCGTGTCACACAGCTGGAGGAGAGAGAGGGCACCAAAAGGAGTGATAAGTAATATGGTCAACACATTTTTCTTTCTTTGTAATTTTTTCAACAGGCATTTACTTGTATCTGGCAACGGTGATATAAAGATGTGGTATAACACAAAGCCTGTCCTCAGTAGGTTTACAGTTTAATAGGAATGTTTTGACATATACATGTGTAACTATGGCATGAGAAATGACTTCCATCCCTTGCATGGAAAGAATAGTACTGACAGGGAATATAAGTTCATTTTCCCTCCATAATAACTCTTACCTCTGCACCTCTCTCCACTCACTCTTCCACTCTCCTCATTTAGAGCCTCATCATCTTTGGCCAGAACTATTAAAATAGTTACCTTTCAGATCTCCCTACTTTTTCCTCTTCCAATCTTTCTTTTATGCAAATGTCAAATTCATCTTAAGCGTGTGTTGGACCACATCACTCCCTGTTCAAAAACCTTGCAGATCTCTTTATTGCATTGAGAATAAAATAGAAAACTATCAAACACCTTGGGCTGGAATTTAAGACCTCCTAACCTTATTTCATGTATTCCCCATCCTCTATATTCCCCTCAAATTGTAATTGCTGCATTAGCCATTCCCAGACCTCTTCTGCTCTACCCCCCCCTTCACTTGCACAGATTGTTCCAGATGTTTGGAATGTATGCCCTCTTTATTGAAAATATTGAAATATTCTCTTCTTCTGGGCACTGGTGGGAATTCAGTGGCTGGGTGGTGTAGGGGGCAAGGAAAGAAGTACCTGGAAGACCATCTAGCACATCAGAAGCAAGGCAGGGCTGCAGAGTGCTGGGGTAATGTGGACCCTGAAAGAACTGCCTCAGAGGGCCAGAACGCATGTGAATGGATGGTTGTAGGATCCTCAAGCAAAGAGAAAGTGCTCTCGGGAAAAATCTCATTGGCCATCTTTGATATAACTTTGCCCTTTCTTCAAGGGCTGGATCAGATCAATCAATCAATCCATCAATAAACATTTGTTAGGCATGTAGTATTAATCAAGCACTATGTTGAACACTGGAAATGCAAAGAAAAGTGAGACAGTCTCAACTTTCAAGGAATCTTCCTCAATACTTTTATACAGTGGAAATAATACTGACTCTGAAGTCAGAGGCCATGAGATCTAATCCTATACCAATCCTTATTGCCTGCCTGTATGACTTTGGACAAGTCAATTATCATACCTGGGTCTCAGTTTGCTCATTTGTAAAGTGAAGGAATGGGACTAGAACCAGGTGCTCCTAATGTTTTTTGAGTTCATGAACCCCTCTGACCATCTGGTGAGGTTTGTGGTCCCCTTGTTTTAAGTGCATAAAGTAAAATATATAGAATGACAAAGAAAAAAGGTTATATTGAAATAGTTATTAAAATAAAGACAAGTTCATAGGTCCCAGGTTAAGATCCCTGGACTAGAAGGTCTCTGAAGTCTTGACCAGCTCTAGCTCAGTGGTCCTATGAATATTTGGGATACTTTGTTTGGACTCTCTTTGCCCTTATCAGCTCTAGCTTGTATTATTCAAATGCCCCCAAATGTCTGCTCTTCCCTGATAGATTGCAGACCTTTTAAATACAGAGACCACTTTGTTTAATATATACTACAGTAATAATATATACCATAATATACTACTGGGCTAAGACAGTGTCCTAGACATGACAGAGTGGATACTTGACCAGTAACTTCTCTCCTAACTCTGTTCTTGATTCTCCAGACTTTTCTTCCTATGTGCTAATAGCTTTTTATCTTGGAGATACCTCCATTATTGCCATTCCTCTTCTAATTGGTGAATTCTTGTGCAGGATCACAATTTTAAAAAACATCCATGTCATCTTTGCTCACTTCTCCCTAGCTTTGCTCCTCTCTCTGGACTTTTCTACCTTGAATCCTCATGGAGACCCCTCCTTTCCAGATTTCTTTTATGTGTTTTATTCCCCACCAGAATATAAGCTTCTTGAAGGTAGAAATTCTTCCTTTCTTCCTTCCTTCCTTCCATCTCTCCCTTCCTACCCTTAGCACAGTGTCTGGCACACCAAATAAATACTTTATCCATCCATCTATCTATTAAATGGAATGATATTGTCAGCTCTCAACACATACTAGTTATAGAGTAATCTGGGATTAAGGAGGTGCAACTCAGTTTCTTGAAAAGCAAGTCATTTCAGTTTTAGATAATAAGAAAGGTGACTATTTGCAAGCATTGTTATGTGGATCAACATACTGACTAACTAACTGCACTTAATATCTCTCTTTGTGAGTGATCTCTGTGAGTTTTCAAGTTTCTGACTCTAGTTTGCAATGACTAATTTTTCATGTTCTTGACTTCATTTCCTCATAGGCAGCTAATTTATGCCATGTATTCAAAGAGCCTTATCATTCTTTCCTGGGAGTAAGGAGAAAATTTCATAATAATAAAGAGATGCTTCAGTACCTCAAAGATCTCTAATTTTGCTATGGTGAGGAGTACTTCCACCAGTAGAGATCACAACCCCTCTTTTTCTTAGACGGTTGAGAGAAGTTGTGGCCAAAAATTCATCACCCTTCAGTCAGTCCAGTGTGGATCAGCCCTTTGCATGTAGGTTGGTCCTTGGTCAACAAGCACACAGGCTGTCACTGCTCCTGTGCTTGGCAAGTAGGTCTTGCCAGTTTAGTTATCAAGTATTCAAGGTACCTTCAGTGAAGGGCGGAGGGGCAGAATGCCATCTGTAGGCTGGGCTAGTTCTGCCAACTCTTGTCTCCAGAAAAAACCTGCCATTTTTCTAGCTCTTTTCTACCTTTAGAATACTTATCAGCCTCATACCATAGCTCCTATCCCAGTGACAAATCCTTCGCTCCCCCCATCGCCTCACCATTCTTTTACACAGGACAATGTTAATTATTGGAGGTGATATGGTGTAGTAGGAAATGTACTGGTATTGGAATCAAAAGATCTGAATTTGAATCCCGATTTTGACATTTTCTAGTTTTGTAACCTGGGCTAGGTCAAAAACTTTCAACTTCAATTTCCTCATCCCTAAAATGAAGAAATATGATTTGTGTTACCTTCCTTACAAAGCTTTCCTCCAGTCATCCAGGCTTGCAACCTTGCTGTCATCCTGACTCCTTACTTAAACTCAACCCTCATTTCCAATCTGTTCTGAAATCTTGTTCTTTCTACCAACATATCTCTTGTTTTTGTCTCCCTCTTTTTTCCTGCCCCTTGCTTTAGGACAGGCCTGTAGTACTCCTTGCTTGGACTACTTCAATGCCCTTTCCAATCTCCCCACTCTACTGTATCTTCCATTTAGGTCCCAAAGTGACTTTGCTAAAGCACACATCTGACCACGTCACCCTCTGCTCAATACAGTCCAATGGCTTCCCATTATCACCGGGATCAAAAGTGAAATCCTCACATTGGAACTATTAGCTATTTATAACTTGATTCCATCCTACCTTTCCAGTCTTCTTACACTTGACATATATACACGTGTGTGTGCATGTATATGTACACACATATATACATATAAAATTATATAATTTATATTCTATAATTCAGTTTAATTAGCCTACTTATTACTCTTCACATATGACATTAAATTTTCCAGCTCCTTGCCTTTATGTTAGTTGAACCTAATAGCTAGAATTTTGTTACTCTTCTCCTCTACCTCCTAACTCTCCTGGTTATCTTTAAGACTCAGCTCAAATTCCACTTTCTGCCAGAAGCTTTTTCCAGTCCTGTCCCAATTTCTCATCCTGTTAGCACCATCCATCTTTTGAGATGCCCTTCCATCAACTCTTTATATCTTGGGTATGCTTTGTTTGCATGTTGTCTTTGCCATTATCCTGTGAGCTCTTTGAGAACAAGGACCATGTTTTTTCTTTGCATACCCAGGGCTTAACAGTACTTATCAAAAAATAAATGCTCATGAACTGATTGACCAAGCTATTGCTTGTAAAGATCTTTATTAATCATAAAATGCTGCATAAATGCATTTTGTTACTATTCACATTTCTTAAAACTGGTTGGTCTTGGGCTGGATGTCTTCCTCTTTCCTTCATTTGTAGCTCATTGTCCTCTCCTCCTCTCTCCTAGTAATCAGGGAGTGACAGACCACCTCTTTGGCAGCCTGAGTTTGCAGCACATGCACTCCCTGGCTTGCATTTGTGTGGTCTCACTGTGTCTTTCTTCCATTATTAATAGAGCTGTTTCTTCTCATTAATATTTCAGAGATTTCATTTACCCGGTGTCCATAAGACAGCAATGTGACAGAGGACCTTAGTGGAGAGCAATTAGCCCTTCCTGCTGACAGTGGTTTTTTTTAATGGACATCTTGGTGGTGAGGGAGGAGTGCTCTGAGGCTTCAGTCACCAGGACTTGAAGTTTCTCATCATTTGAAATGAAACTTTTTTGTCATCTCATTGAAATATAGTCAGGCTTTTTGTAGTCCAATGGTGGGAACTATCCATATACCCAGAAAGGGCATGATTGTGGATATTTGCATAGGCAGAGTCAGCAGTGGCCAGTGTAATAGTGATTGAAGGAACAGGAAAAACTTGACCAATCAAAAATAGCAGTACTCCTTAAGGGTTTTAAGTGTATAAAATCCTCTGGATTTATAGCTTCAAATATTCTCTGTATGTCCTTAAGTGGATTAAACTATGGCCTCCTCCTTCCTAGCATCATCATTATTCTCCCTTCTCCCTCATCCTCAGCTAATATTGCTATCTCAGGAACGCACTTTCTTTGGGAGAAAAAAACAAGAGATTAAAAAAAGCAAAATTATCGGGTATTAAGTGTTAAAGAAGATAGATTAGCATCTAATGAAGGCATTTTCCTTGATTAATCATAAAAATTGAAAGAACAGTGAAGAGGGGAAACTTTGAACAGAAATATGGGGAGATGTCTGAAGGAAACCTTTTAGATCAAGAACAAATACTCTTATCTTTATTGATGGAGATTTTGTAAAGCAAAGGTTCTTAACCTGAGGTTAAGAGGTACATGGATAGATTTCCAAGGGTCCCTGAACTTGGATGAGAAAATTTTACATGTTCATTTCAGTGTGATAGGTTTCCTTTGTAATTCTACATAGTTTATTTTATGCAATTAAATATTATTCTGAAGAGTCCATAAGTTTCACTAAACTGCCAAAAGAATCTGTGACATGTAATAGGTTAAGAACCCCTGCATTAGCATCTTGCCCTTTCCCTTTGGATGAGGAAGTTATCCTGTAACTTTGATTGGGATAATCTATTGCTTCTCTTTAAAATTAAGCCCCCCCATCTTTTTATTTTCTAATAATAGTATTCTAATGAAGCTGTATTCCCCTGAATCATGGAATATCACGACCCTAAAGAATTAAATTTGAAGATCACCCAAAGGACAATGGAAAGGCATATAGTGGATGTGTACAAGTTATAACGTTAACAGCAAAAAAATCACACAGAAGAAGGAGTGTAAAAGATGTTCCAGGAGAGATTGATTACCAGAAATAAAGAGGGGCTGGTCAGATAGTAAGAGAGAGGGAAGTAATGGTGGAATGGAAGGGAAGTTTTGTTAGAAAGTTTGTCCAGATGATACACTATTCTCCCTAATTCTTCATTTCTGGGTTCCTAAAGTTGTTTGCTAAACTCTACTGTCCAAAAGATAAATGAAGATAGCATTTTGCATGTTTGCCCAAATTGAGCATAAACCATGGTTTGCAGAGATCTGAACATCTAGCTGAGAAGGTATATATATACATATATATAGCTATCTAGCTATCTATCTATCCTTTGATGGGTATGAAAAATAAAAAAAAAGGTTCCTTGAGCTACCACACCTAATTGATGGTGCCCCAGTATCTTTTGTATGCTGTAGTACAGTGGATAGTGTCAGGCCTGGAGTCAGAAAGAAAGATTCATGTTTCTGAGTTCAAATCCACACTCAGATACTTATTAGTACCATGGGCAGATCACTTAACCCTGTTTGCCTCAGTTTGCTCTCTATAAAACGAGGGGCACACAACTTCAGTATGTTTGCCACGGAAACCCCAAATGGGGTCATGAAGAATCAGACATGACTAAACAACAACCACAGATCCTAAGTAACTAGCATGTATGTTATGGGTCTGCAAAGTGCTTTACCTAAGCTTTAAAGACCAATTTTTGGCTGCTACAGTGAAATATGACCAAGGCACATGAAAATAGTTACAGTGAAAAGCAAATTAAAATCCTGCAACAATATCAACAACTAAAACAAACACAAAGTGTCCTAGAAAAGGTCATTCATTTATCTGGTATTAAAAGGTTGTTTTCATCTGGCTAGGTTGCATCATTTTCAAATTATGAAGATAAATGCATCTAGAATCTTAATAAGTTTCATGAAATTCATTATATTCATAAACTTTGCAGAGCTGGCTGCACCAAAAAAATGTGAACCTTGTTCTATAGACAATAGGAGAGTCCTTTCCAAGCCCATGGTCCTTGTCTCTTCAACTGTGCAAGGAGAGGGGTGCTGCCCTAATAATCATTATGACAGCTGGCATTTGTATAGGCTTTGAGGTTTACTGGGAGCTCTGGGTACATTATCCACAGGTATTGTTGTCCCCATTTTACAGATGAAGAACCTGAGAATCAGAGAGATTTTTATTTGAAGTTTTGAGTTTCAAATTCTGTCCCTCCCTCCCCTTCCCCCTCTCTGAGATGGTAAGAAATCTGATATAAATTATACATGTGCAATTATGTAAAACATTTCCATATTAGTCATTTTGCAAAAGAATACTTGAATAAAAAAAAAAACAAAAGGAAAAATTTCAGTCCGTATTCAAACAGTATCTATTCTTTTTCCACAGATAGTACGCATCATCATTAGTCCTTTGTCTTAGTTGTATGGCTGAGAATAGCTAAGCCATTCACAATTCTTCATCGAACAATATTTGCCGTTGCTGTACAACGTTCTCCTTGTTCAGCTTTCTTCATTTTGCATCAGTTCATGTGAGTCTTTCCAGTTTTTTCTAAAATCATCCTTCTTGTTATTTCTTATAGCACAATAATATTCCATTACAATCATACCACAGCCTGTTTAGCCATTCCCCAACTGATGGATCAGAGAGATTTAAAGGGATTTCCCCCAAGGTTCTCCAGCTAATCAGTTTCTGAGGTGGAATTTGAACCCAGATTCTTCCCGTTTCTGCGTCCAGTGTTCTTTGCACCGTACCATCCTTCAGTAAATGGGCAATGTCTGCTTTCTGGAAACAGATCACCAGTTTGCCAAGGCCTTCATTGCCTGCTCTGTGATGTTTTCCTGGATGCTCTGTCTGATTCCCCTGGTTCTTGTCCCTTTCATGTTTCTTTTTATTGCTTAGTGAATATTATATTATATATAATATAAATATATCATATATATATATATATATATAATGTTGCTATAATATATTATATTAGTGAGTATTCTTTTGCCTTGCTAGATTGGGACTCTGTTCCAAAACTTTTCCTAATCCCCTGAAACTGTGTGACTTCTCTCTGGCCTCAACAGCTCCTTCTCCCATATGCTGCCCCCTTACAAATGCCGCAAGAGGGAACATGACAGATCTGACCTTTCTGCATAGGGAAAAATTGGATGTGAAGCATAAATTTGCCTCCTGGAGGATATTTTACTGACAAGGAATAGTAGAATGTAGATGATTTCCAACACACACACACGCACACTCTGATAATATAAAAAAAACCTCACATATAATATACACATATGCATATATATACATGTATGTATATATGTGTGTATATGTATATATCACTGTTGTGAATGCTCTTGGATTATCACATATGACTGCTAGTAGGCAAGAAGGTGAAGGAAAGCTGATTGCCCTCAGTTACAGATTTGCAGTCTGGCTTACTCTTAATTATTTAGGTGTTAGAGCTGATTTCAAATGTAAAACTTGCACAGGTTACATTTTAAATCAAATTTACATTTTCAGCAGATCAAATATGGCTTGAAAATTTACTTTGATGTCAGGCCTATGATCCTGTTTCTGGAAGGTAGGCTGCTGACTTCAAGGGCAAATTCAGTTATGAGGTCAGGTCTTTGAATCCGGAAAAAACATGACATTGCTGAATTTATAATCAGTCAGGCCAAGACAGATCTAGGAAGTCAGCAGGTGACAATCATCTTGGATGTACCCTTTCCTCTTTCAGGTCATCCCTTTCTCCTCCTGGCACTTATTTGCCATCACCCAGTATTCTCAGGTTGCTTTGAGACCCTCCAACTAAGCCCATACTTTGACCAACTATCTGGATTACTATTTCTTCTTCTAATTTCTGTATCAACCATCAATCATCCCAGATGATTATCAAGGTGGAAAAGCTCTGATAGATTAATTCACAGTAGGGTGTTAATAACCACTTAAAGTTCAATGTATTGTCCTGTCTTGGCTATTTACATGTAGCAAATGACCTTATATATAACAAAAGATCCTTTTCCACTAAAAAAAAAAAACCTGACATTAATCGAATTTAGCCTGCAAGTATTTTCTATATACAGAATTATTTATATGTTATTTCTCCAATCAGAATATGAGATCCTTGAGGGCAGCGAATAATTTTGTCTTTTTTTATATTCCCAGCACTTAGCATAATGCCTGGTGCTTAGTAAACACTTAATGGATATTTGCTGACTTGTCCTGATATTTCCTTCGATGAACACATATTAAATGATCAATGTGTGCAGTGCCCTATGCTGGATGGGACCTGGGAGGGATACAAAGGTTAGATAAGGGGAGTTCTTGGTCCAGGAGCAAGATAAGATCTCAACATGAACAATCATAATAAATACGTGTACTTGCTACGTGAATTAGAAAGTTGTGGAATAAAATGCTAGCTGAGGTCTGTCCCACCAAAGGGATGAGGTGAGACTTCATGGAGGAAATGATATTGGAGTTGGGTTTTAATTAAAAGATAGGTAAGGATTCCGTACACAGAGTATAGGAAGAGTACAGCAAAGCTGAAAGGGAGGGGAAGGAGGGCATTCCAGGGGTAGGGAACAACTAAAACAAATGAATGAAGCAGAAGAGCTCAGGGCAGGTCTTTAGGGAATAAATAGGCAAATTTAGCTAGATTATAGAGTACTGGGAAGAGATGAATTTGGAAAGGCAGAAAGTCACCAAATTGTGGAGAGGAATTACGGTTAATTGAGAATTTGCTTAAGATTTCTGCATTTGAGTGATATTAGTAGAAATTCTGGATAAACCTGTGCAGGAGAGAAATGTCTGTCCCATAACTGATTTATATTGTATCTTTATATGCACCCTTCTTTGGGAAGACCCTAAAAATCAGCTAAAATAAAAACCAATTATCCCTCATTTGTTTGACTGGGGTGAAGGATATAGTGACTCAGAGAATGAGAGAAAGAAGCATTATCCTACGGTTAGAGACCAGACTCCCAGAACTGAACCCAGTATGACTGCATACATATTGTCCAGAACAGAAGTGCCCCTTAGTTGAAAGACAGTGAGTACAGTGCCACAGCTCCTGGGTCCAGGAGCACCTACTTTGCTAGACATGTAACATTGTATACCTATAGTCACCAGTTTCTGCAATCTCTGCAAGGAAGGGAGGATGAGAGTTTTTCAGATATTTTCTAGGGCTAAAGTTGGTCACTATGTTGTGTCCACTTTCATTTTTTGTTGTACTTTCCATTTTCATTTTTATAGTCATTTGTATATGACCTTTCCTGGTTCATTCTGCATCAATAGCTTTGCTTCTTTTAATTCTCTGAATTCTTCATATTCATCATTTTTTATGACACAGTGATATTTCATTAATTTCATGTAATACAATTTCTTTAGTTATTCCCTAATATATCAGTGCCTATTTTGTTTACAATTCTCTGCTACCATAAAATGTGCTGTTATTATTTTTTTGTATGCAGGACCTTTTTGTCTCTGACTTCCTTGGCATACATACTTAGCAGTGGGATCTTTTGAATCAAGGCAAGGCAAGGCAAATCAACAAATAATGAAGTGTTTTCACAAAAAAGTGTCTTTTATGTGTCAGGCACTGTGCTAAGCACTGGGGATAAAAAAAGGGCAAAAACTATCTGTGCCCTCAAGTTGCTCACAGTTGAATGAATGAATGAATGATTAAAGTGCTTATTAAATCCTTAATTTATTCAAAGCACTGTGCTAAGCCATGGAGATACAAATAAAAAAATAAGACAGTCCCTGTTCATAGGGAGTTCTAATTAGAGTCAACTTGAAAACAACTATATATAATAAGAAATATACAGGATAAAGTGGAGATAAGCTCAGGGTGAAGGCATTAGCATTAAGGGGAATCAGGTAAGAATTCTTTTAAAAAAATAT
>JAQQSK010006502.1:0-14401 GCA_028658325.1 Potorous gilbertii
CTCTCCCTCTCTCTCTCTCTTCCTCCCTCTCTCTCTCCCTCTCCCTCTCTCAGCAAACAGAGGGGCACACCTTGTAGATTACTCTGCCCAGCACGCCCAACACGCACCAGTGTTTTCCTTTACTCCGGGGAAGTCACTGGGTGGGCAGATGGGTAAGGGAGGTGCCGGGTTCTGTAAAAACTTGCTGGGGTTCCTTCCCCAGAGAGCTTGGACTGCATTGTATGGCGCTACTGAAGGGGGCACAAGCGGAGCACATTTTGACATTTCGGCTGTGGCTTCCCTGAAGTGGCCTCCCATAAGGCAGCTCTGAATGCCCGAATTACCACTTCGTATCACCTAAACAAACTGGGGCCAATCAAACGCCTCCATTTTGTTATTCCTTTAGGCTCTATTTGGGAAAAAAGGGAGGAAAAACCTCATGGCAGCTGGGGAATATGCTCAAGGTGTTTATTTGTTAGGAGTTTGTTTTTTTTCTTCTTTCTTTCACTAATACGGTAATACAACATTACACCTATAACAACAGGAAAAAAAAAGCTATTAGAGTATGTTTTAGGGGTGGAGTTGGACTTTTATTTACTATTTACACCCAGTGCAATTCATTTTACTAAAGTGTTGTGGAATTGAATGTCTACTGAGCTATGTCCACAATTCTTTAGAAGACCTGTAAGTTATTTTGCAAGGATCCTTGTATTTACAATTGATTGTCCTCTCCCTCGCCCCAGATGTGTTTGGACAAATCCAAACATTAATCTGAATGCCATAGGCATTGAAGTCTCAACCTCAAATCAAACTTAGCAGGAGATCTCAATGTGGAGGGCTTAAGCAAGGTCTGCAGACTTTAAATAGCAACCAAACAAACTAAGCTTAGAGTGGAAGAATAAATGAGCTACAAGTGACATTGAAATAGAGATGAATAGCTGTTTGAGACAAATGATAAAGTGAAGAGGCTGAATTTAGATTCAAAATATTAATTGTGTCAAGGTCCCTTCCAGCTTTCAGTTTCTGATCCTGTGATCCGTGGCTTAAAGAAACACAGAGTTTTGATAAAAGTTCTGTGGAAAAGACAAAGGGAAAGAGGGAAGGAGGGGAAGGAGGGAGGAAGGAAGGTGGTCAGGCAGGAAGGAAGGAAAAAAAAAGAAATGAGTAGGAAGAAAAAGAGGGAGAAAGGGAAGGAAGGAAGAAGGAAAGGAAGGAAGGAAGGACAGAAGGGAGTGCTATGTCCAACGTACTGTGCTGCAACCCCTTTATCCTCAGATGAAGCCCAGAGAGGGGAAAATAAATGTAAATGATAGAATCATAGATTTAAAACTAGAAAGAAAAAAAAACTTTAGAGGTCATCTGGTTCAATCCACCCATTTTAAAGATAAGGAAACTGAGGCCCACAGCATTTAAGTGACAAGGTCACCCTGGTAGTAAATTGTAGATCCAGAAAAGCAAACTACATTCATGAAAGGGGAAGGGTGATGTATTAAATTTGAGGACAAATTAAAAAGATTTATGAAAGAAGATAAAATACTTCAGCCACATATCCCTGTCTGTTTCATTTCTTCTTTCTCAAATATTGTTTGCTCAGGTGCCAGAGGAGGAGCATTTAAGGTGCTCAGATTCTTATCCTGGCCCAACATGTGTCCCACTGACCTTGGCTCGTCCAATCTGGCATGCTGTAGCCCTATGCTGCCAATTTCAGGGGTCATGTCGTATCAGATGATAAACATGAGTCTGCAATGTCATTAAAAAAGCAAGATGTTACTGGGTACATAAATAGTTCCTGTAGGACTTGTGAGGTCATGTTTCACTTTTCTTTCAGCTTTGTTGGGACCACAGTAAAACACTATACTGAGTCCTGGAGAGCATTCAAAAAGCAAGAAGAATGGATTGAGAAACAAGATCTGTCAGAATTTTGATTAATTAGTTTGGAGAATGGAGAGATGGAGGATGGATAGATTAACAATTTTCAAAGACACCAAAAGAGAATGATGACCAGAAGGAACAGAGAAATTGTCCAAGGGATTTAAAGTCCTTTCCAGACCTGATTCACAAAGTTTCACTATAGCCATAGGAAAATTTAGGAAAAGCTTTTGTTCCCTGAGGCCCTGAAAAGAATGAATCCTACCTGAGACTAACATGGGACTTTGGGACAAACTCAGCCGTTCTCCCTTTTCTCTAAATGGCTGGGATCTGCACTGGTTCAGGGATCTCTGTTTATTCTGCACCATCACACTGTGCCTTTTCTGTCACCAATCCGGTCTCTTCCCCCCACTACCTTCCCAGATAGCTCACGTCATCACCACTTAGTTCCATGTTAGAATGGAAAGGATACTTGATTTGGAGTTGAGTGTATATATCCTTGTTCAGAACGTCAAGAACTCACTACCTATATGATCTTTATTAAGTCACTTCCTTTCATGGTCTAAGTTTTCTTCCTGAGAAAGTGGAACTAGATGACCAGAAAGTCTCTTCTATTTCTAAATCTGTGACCCTGTGAACCTTTTGTTCCAAATTTTTCCATCATTCATCTGCTGAGTTATCTATTTTCTACTGTCTGAAATCACTACTCAAGAAGAACTTTTCATTCATTCTTTTATCAACAGACATTGAAGTGTCTCCTGTGTGTCAGGAAGAGCTTATGGATTGTGTTGCAAAGATGAAAGACAAACAGCCCCACCTTTAAAGACCTTACATGATATTGGAGCTAAACAAAATATACACAGATAATGCAAGATAAGGACAGAGAGATGAAACTAGTGATTTTGTTGTTACAAGGTCCGTAAATTCCTTCTGCCAGTACAGATTGGTTTCTTCTCTGTATCTCAGTTTCATTATTAGTTCAGTCTTGTCTGACTCTTCTTGACTGCATTTGAGGTTTTCTTGGCAAAGATACTGGAATGGTTTGCCATTTCCTTCTCCAGCTCATTTTATAGATGAAGTAACTGAGGCAAAGTTAAGTGACTTATTCAGGGTCACACAGCTTGTAAGTGTCTGAGGCCACATTTGAATGTAGATATTCCTGACTCCAGGCCCAGTGCTTCATTCACTGACCTATAGTGTAAAAGGGTTGCCTAGGACACTGAAAGGCTATATATAACTTGCCAAGGGTCTCACAGATAATATATGTCAGAGATAATAATTTAAGCCAGATGTTGCTAGCTTTGAGACAAAGTATCTACTGAATATACTATACTTCTTCCCACACAAAAATAAATTTAAAAAGCTATTTTGATGCATAACGGGGACCTGGCCAATGTGGTTCCATTCTGACTAGAGTATACATAGTATACACCAGGCACCAGGAAAAGACTGGGGAATCTGATTTCTGAAGTAACTCTGCACTCTGATTCAGAACATACGCTGGGCGTATTTTCTGGTCCTCTTTTCATGTGGTGCAGAAATGGACTTTTTGATGGATACTGAGCCAAAACCAAGAATCATTCAAATGGTACTAAGTAGCCAATGTGTTTTCTCTCTCCTGCCTCGCTGTATTCCAGAGAGGAAGCACCTCTATAGGCCCTTGAAGGAAAGAGAGATCTTAGATCATTTTGTCCCCACCTTAGCAGCCACCATATAGTCTCTGACTTCATGACCGTGCTGTTGTGTCTCTCTTTATGGGGTCTACTCTTCCTGTTCAGATAAAGGAGTATTGGAGATGACTATGCCCTTGGCATCTTCAAAATGTAAGAATTAAAAGTTCCAGAAATTTAGAAGCTGGAGTTCATGTCAGGATTTTCAGGAGATCAAACACAGATGAGATAGCTGCAGAGGGCCCTGAACATTAATTGACTTGACTCAGTCTAGGAAAAGCACATATGTGGCCTCATCCTTCAATCCGTTGGCTAAGCCAGATTTGGAAGTCAAACAAGAAGCATTTTATTAAGAGCCTACTCTGTACCAGTCAGTGTGCTAAGTGCTGAGGATACAACAAAAGACCATACTCACAAGAAGCTCACAATCGAATGGGGGGAAACTATGTAAATATTCATGTACAATAACCTACACACTGGCTGAATTAGGAGTCATCAGAGAGAAGGAACTAAAATTAAGCAGGATTAGGAAAATGTTAGGTTTTTTGTACAAGATGGGATTTCAATTGAAATTTGAAGGTAGTGAAGGAATCTAGAAGACAGAGAAAAAATGGAGTGAATTACAGTTATGGGGGATAGCCAATGAAAACATACAGAGTCAGGCAATAGTGTCTTGTTCAAGGCAGAGCAGGGAGGCAGGCTAATGTCACTGGATGAAAGTACGTTAGAGTGAGTAAGGTCACTGGAAAAGCAGGAAAGGGGTAGGTTGTCTGGGGTTTTGAAGGCCAAACAAAGGATTTTGGAGATGATGGGGAATCACTTGTGTTTAATGAATGGTGGGAAGGCCTTACATCATCAACCCTGTTCTTTAGGAAGATACATTTGCTCACTGAGCTGAGGACGGATTGGAATGGGGCAACACTTGGGGCAGGGATATCAGCCAAAAGACTAAGTAGTTCAAGAAACAAAAAACAGAACAGAAGAAAAAAGAAGAGAAATCATTCAGGAGTGATAATTTGTGACCCTGCACCAAGCGGTGGGACTGCCAGAGAAGAGGGTGAGGGATTTTAGAAGAGATGTTATGAAGGTAAAATCAAAAGACCTTGGCAAAAGATTGGATATGGGAGTGACGAGAGGGAGGGATAGAAGACAACATCTAGATTGTGAGTCTCAGTGGTGTCCTAGACAGTAATAAGGAAGCCGGAAGAGGAGAAGAATTAGAAGGAAAGATAATGAGTTCAATTTGGGATAAGTTGAGCTTCAGATATTACCCAAACAATCCAGTTCAAGATCAACATGCAAAACTAGAAGTAAGAAGAAAGGTTAGTGTTGGATAAGTGAATCTGGTAATCATCATCATAGAGATGATAACTGAATCCTTGGGAGTTAATGAGATAACTAAGAAAAGAATCTAGGACCAAGCCTTGGGGGAATCCACAATGAGTGTATCTGACATGGATGTAGATCCAGCAAAAGAGAATAAGAACAGACTAGTAGGAAGAGAACCAGGAGAGAAAAGTATCTCGGTAACCTAGAGCAAAGAAAAAATCAAGGAGAAAAGGGTAGATAACCTTGACAAATGCTGCAGAGAAGATGAGAATTAAGAAAAGGCCATAGATTTGTGGATCTAGAGGTTATTGGTACCTTTGTAGTTTGCATTTTGCCCCAGACACAAGAAGATATAAATCGGGTTTCTTGAGCAGGAATCACGTGGTCACATGTATGCTTTACCAACATTGTTTGGCCCTTTTATGAACGATGGTTGTTGTTGGTTACATTTATTTATCCTTCATTCTGGAAGAGGATCACAACATCAGGGAGGTGATGCCATGACATGTAAGTAAATTGGATTAAAGTGAGGGAGGTCTGTGCAAAGTTACCAGCCTCACTTTCTCCTTCAGAGCTATATGGCAAAATATGAACAATGGACTGGAAAGGGGAAGAACTGGACCCTGGGAGGCCAATTCAAAGGTTATCGTATTTCAATATTGTCTTCATTTTCCCTTCTCCCAGTCCTCTCTTCTAACTCACTCTCTACTTCCTTGTACATAGAAATACTTCTACCCAGTCCTAAAATATATTGGGTTCAGTGTGCGTGTGTGTGTATGTGTATGTACATATATAGGCATCAATGTATACATGTATGTGTATGAATATATATGTATGTGTGTGCACAGGCTCAGGGACAATCACTAGCCAGAGTGAATTATCTACCATTACCTAAAGAGACCTCCTTCTCACTATTTCTCTACCCCCCTTTTTAATCTGGAAAGCATCCCTATTGTGCTATTTTTATAACACTAAAGTCCTGTTCAAGAAGAAGAACTATGTATATGAACAATATTTACTTATATTTCTGGAGATTATTATATTGTGTGGTAGAAAGAGTATCAGACTGAGTCAGAGAAACCGGATCCAGGCTCCACTCTTTATTGCCTGCATGACACTGAGTAAGCCCGTTAACCCCTCTGGGCCTTCACTTCTTTATCTGTGAAATAAGGGATTTGAACTAAACAACCTCTAACGTTTTTTCCAGCTCTAAATCCTATCACACTTCAGAAAAAAATGTGACCATCCCTCATGAATACTATAACAGTAGGCTTCCTTTTGAAGAGGTTTGAAGATAATATAGTCATTTTGTAGTTCAATCAAGCTCATTAAAATCATTTTGTACTCCTATGCAGAGAATTAATGAAGTAAAAATATTCAATATTTTAATTAATTAATATATAATATCCTATATTTTCATATTCCCAATTTCAGGCTTTTTCTTAGTTTTTAATCCTCTCTCTATTTTTATGCCTCTGAAAAATTTTCCCCAAGCCATTTCAAAGTTGTGAGTGACATGTTCCTATAAAAGATTCTTATAACAAGCTGGCTATATAAGAATATTTTTATGAAATTTGGCATCATTTGAGAATATAATGTTCATTACCTACAGAGGCAGAGAGAGGGAGACAGAGAGACAGGTAAAGAGAGAGACAGGTAAAAAGAGACAAAAAGAAGTGTGAGAGAGAGACAGAAAGAAGAAAGGGAAGGGGGAAAAAAGAGAAGAGATAAATTTCTTTTAGGGAACCAGAGGAAGATGGATCCATCCACTAGTAACTTCACTGGAGTTATTGTCCTTGGAGTATTGATATTGCCATGGTGCAATACAATGACTATGTGCAAGAGGTTCAAAAAGTCCTACCAATTCTTTACTTCATTGTGACCCTCAGTAAACTTGCTATTCTAAATCCAGTCTGCCTCATGGCAATTTTGTGTTTGAGCCAAATTTAGTATTACTTTTTATAATGGGTACAAATGAGTACCAAGATAAACTCATTTTGGCAACCATTCCTACCTACAAACCCAAGATGGTTTCTATACACAGAAAAGGACTAACTGGCCTTATGAGCAAAACTACCAGGTCATTTCTCCAGAAATGGAATGGAAGATTGGTTTGGGTGTCCACATGGCAGTTTTGTAAAAAGCCTTTGATGGAAGATTGGTATGGATATCTACATATGACAGTTTTGTCAAAGCCTTTCACTGTTCTGTGATCTGTGATGAACCTAAAGAAGTTACAAGAAACTCAGGGTATTTCATTGTGCTTTTCAAAATCTTGTGGCTTGGTGTTTGTGGCTATTGCATCAAATAACATCTTGGCCCCATGAAATATCTTTAAGGGTAAGGCAGACATTCCCACCACAATGTGGCTTCTGTAAAATAAAATCAAGGGGTCTGGGGACATTGTGGACATGGCCCCTTTTCATTGCTGAAAAGGAGGCAGCTAGCTATCCACAGAAAGTGAATACTTTTTTTTTTGTAAAAACCCTATATTTAAAATATTTCCCAGAATGTTTAGTTTGAATATCTCATGCAAACAAATTTTCTTTGGAGATTTATTCTTTTCTTTATTTTCTGGTTGGAAGCACAATGACTGCCTAGTATAAAATATGTCTGCAGAAACTAGAAAGACATCCCCTGAAAGCATTGTTCTCAGCTGACCCCGAATTAAGCATGGTGTGCCTATCCAAAAATAAATTTAATATACCCCATAGGCCTTCAGTATTCCTCTGTTTCTTAAGGAAACAAAATAGTTCTGATTTCACCTTGGCTATCCATTTATATTGCTTTTCCACTAGAAATTAGAAGTTAGGAAAGTGTACACATGTATATAACATTACCAAACAGCACAAAATTGCATGAACCTATGTTCAATTCATTAAAAATTCCAGAAATTCTGGTGCTTATTTATTTGGATTAGACAGGGAGGTACCCAATAAATCAATAAATACTATATTATTTTGTTGTTATTTTTTTAAAATATTGTAATAAAATAAGCTCCTCCTTCAGTTATAAGTAACTTACAAGATATGGGACCATCTTGCTTTGAGCATCTCCTGACATTATGTAAGATAGTTTATATTACAAATTTCATGACCTTCAAGTATTTTGGATAATGGAAGCTTGTGATTCTTGGCCTCTGATGCTATAACAGCATATCATGTGGCCTTTCTACATTCGTGTGGTGATTATTCCAGCAATTTTCTCTCTCCTTTTACAGTTATTTTTTGCCACTAATCAGGATGGCAGGAATTATTATAGTCACAATTTTAGAGCTGACTGATATTTTATTTAGATAACTATTAATGTCTAAAGTGTGCTTAGGACCATTACTATCCTACTGACAGCAGCAGCTACAGCAGGTTGCTCCACAGCCAGCTGTCAGCATTGGCCATCTCCAATGACTTGATAAGACCAGCTGAAGAGCAGAAAATTGTGGTTGAGTAATCTCCCATTTTAGTCAACAAAGTTCAATTAAACATATTTTTATCTCCTTAACCAATGTCACCAAGGCTCCATAGGTTGAGGACAATAGTTCCTAATCTGTGGTCTATCAGGTAGTAATTATGCAGGTGGAGGAAGACTCTTAGGAGTACTGTTTGAAAATTGACAAAAGCAAAAATATGTCGAATTTTGTCCTTTTAATGTATTTTATGCAGACATGCTATAGAGGAGTGTGTGTGTGTGTGTGTGTGTGTATGTGTGTGTGTGTGTGTGTGAGAGAGAGAGAGAGAGGGAGGGAGGGAGAGAGGAAGGGAGGGAGGGAAGAAGAAGAAGAAGAAGTAGTAGTAGTAGTAGTAGTAGTTTATTTAGTATACAGTACAGTGCTGTGGTCTTGGAGTTAGAAAGACTTGGGCTTTCAAACATGCCGGAGGGGTGGCAACCATGGGTAAGGCATTTAAACTTCCACTTACTTCAAGCACAGAAGTTACAAAAAGTTGTTGATCCATATCAGTTGAGGGAGCTGCCATTCCTTGGAGTATTCTATGAAAATAATCATCAGATGACTGAAAAAAATACATCCATCAAACATTTAGTAAGCATTTATTATGTTCCATGCACTGTGCTAGTTCCTAATTCTTCAAGGAGGTTGTATTTTATACAGAGAAACAACATATCTACCTACAAGCATTATATATATATAAATATATAAATGTATATATGTATATATGCATACAATATAAAAATGAATACAAACATCTGTGTACAAATGAATACATTCATATGTGTGTATAAATGTATGTATGTAAAAAATCCCAAAAGTATGTGTACTTTCACAATTTAATAGCTTATATGTGCATACATATATATGTATTTGCATACATGTGCATACATATATAAATGTACATGCACACAAATACATGTGCATAGACACGCGGGTGTTGAATACATGGACGCATGTACAGATATGTATACGATGAAACAATACACTGTGCACATGTGCATGTGCACTTGCATGTACAAAATAAATTATATAAAACGTGCACATATGGATACATCTACAATATACAAAGCATATACATGCATGTACACTTGCATGTACACATAAACATATGCATGTATATATATAAATGTACATGTTGGTGTTTTCCACTAGAAAACAGACCTTGAAAAATTCTCAATACATACATATATGTATACACATAAGTATATATGCATACACACAAATATAGGGGCCTTTATACACTCATATACATGCATGCCATCTGGGATCTAGTCAATTTTTATACCCCTATTTACATATCGCAACATGGATATGATGATATAGAGAAATTGAGTATATAGTCAAATACATTTTGAGAAGACTTTAATCTCCCAGTGTCTATTTTCCTTTCAAGTCAATTATTCAAACTTTCAATGCAATATTAAGAATTCAAAAATAATTTTCAAAGTGTCTTGATGCATTTGATAATGTCAAATTGTTGATACAGGTTATAAATTCAGACATGTGATGTCTTTTGCAAGTTTCTCCCTAAGAATCATTCACTTTGATGACCTTCCTTCAGTCATGTACAAGCTGAAATATTCCCACTACTAGGACCCTGCCCCACTTTCACACAGTGCCTGTTGAGTGTTTTGGATACCACATTTTTCCTTAACAGAAAGTCTCTGTTAATCTAAATTTGATGAGACATTCAAACAGACCATTCACTTCCATGTTGGAGGGGACTCTTAAGAGAAGGCTTTTAAATGTACCTCCTATTATATTCATGATTGTCCAGTGCTTAATGTAACGTGTGTAATACAGAAACTGAAGCTCACCAATGTGGTGGGACTGTTTCTGGGAGCTACTGGCAGGCATCTTATCTCTTCAGCTCTCCTCTCTCCCCTTTTCCATATCCCCCGCCCCCATAAGCCCTACCACATAGCAGCTAATTGCAAGGATTAGGGCACACTAAGACACTCAAGCTACACTCCTGTGGGTTTGGGGAGAAACAACACGTTTGAACATTCCAGTGATGGTTTCCTTGGCAACTTCCATAACAACAGCTCAGTAAAACTATGAGTTTCTGTTTTCTTAACCCTTCAGGACATTAAGTGAATGAATACTTCCTTGAGAAAATATTTCAGTCAGCCAGATATGGTCAAACACACTTAAACTCAGCAGTGTAGAGCTTCTGTCCTGGTCTCTGCATGCCCCATCTCTTCTTTCTGTTTAAAAAAAAGAATCAAATTAGAATTTGATCACTGAAGCCATCCACTTTAGTAACGGTTAAGTGTCAACTTCACAAAAGAAGTGGATAGTATTTAGCATAGTTTGGGAGAAATTTAACCTGAAAAATAAAAGATTAAAAGTTCAAACCAGGAAAAAAATTAAGTTATTTCTATTTATGATCCCTTGGCAATTATACTTAGGGAAACTGAAAATCTGGATCTCAATGGGTCCAAATTAAAAAAAAACAAACCTTGTCATTTTAAAGGGAAAGATAGATAAATCTTTAATTGTATATATAAAAATAAAGGTAGGGTTTATAAAAGTTCACTACGGCTACTCTGATGTATGTTTCAAAACTAGATGGATAGAGACAATCAAATACAATCTTTGCTGTTTAGATGCTGAATGAAGGGAGAATGTGTATATAGGATACAGGCTGATACAACATCATTATTTAGATCTTACTTCACAATCCACCCTAAAAATAGCAATAATTCCATCAGATAAAACTAAGTAGTACTATGAAGAGGTTCTAATTATTTGCTATGTACTGAAAAATAATGCTAAAAATAATTAAACTTTCATTTCCTAGTTTAGGGCATTAAAATAATTGATTAGTAGGCTTCTAAAAATGTCTCAATTCAAAATCCTAATTGAAAAGATGATTTATGCATAAATTAATGTGATTTGTATTTAGATAATTCATATTTATTTTAGCATAACTGAATATTTTCAATATATTCAGAATGTACATTTCTATATTGTAGAATCATTAAATAGTGAATTTGCTTTCATATGGTCCAGTCCTTTATTTCTTCCAGGTCATAGCTCACCTTCTTAATCCATAATTATTTAATCAGAACAGTTTCTATGCATATAGAATACATCAAGGCACTTGTAAAATGCAGTGCTTGATTTAAGGGAGTTGAGCTGAAAATGCTCAATTAATATACAATTGGTAGGGGAAGCCTGAAGATTGTGCTGGTAATTACAAGGTCATTCATATTTTCTTTAATGTAATAACGGCAATAGTCAATGTTGGCTTCCCACTAGGGAAAAAAAAATATTCAAAGAGATTTTTTTTAAAGGCAGATGCTGGGAAACCATGGTTGGAGGCAGTGTTTTGAAAGGCCGGAAGGCTATATGAACTAGCTCATCAGAGACTGTAAAAGCTCCTTAAACCTCTAACTGTGGATATCCAAGCAGGCTCTGTTTCCATTTTATGTAGACTTCACCCCTGGACTTCATGTTTTAACACTTCAGTCCTGAGACTGTGACAGTGAGAATGTGTGCTTTGTTCAGACATGAAAGGACAGCAGGGAGGCCCTCACATAGTCCAATGGGACAGGCAGAACTCAGTGATTCATTCAGTACCAGCAAACCAAAAATATTTTCGTTGGGGACCTAAACAGGCCTAAAGCCTATTCATATGGTATCCAAAGGAAAAGGAAAACTGGTAACGGGAGTAGATAGCTACAGTCTAGCATTTTATGTTTAAGTTATTGGTGAAATCAGGCAGTTAGTTTTCCTTATGGTGCCCCAAGAAGGAGTTCTTAACAATTTGGAGTGGCATGTATACCTTTAGCAGTCTGAAAAACTTTTGATCCCCTTCTCAGAAGAATGTTTTTAAATGCACTAAATAAAACACATAATAAAAGGAAACCAATTATATTGAGATGCAGTTATTAAAATACTTTGAAAAAGAAATTTATAGACTGCATGCTAAGAACCTCAGACCTAAAGAGACTTCATGGGTTATGCCCTTCTGACATCCTGATTCTTCAAAGAACATTTTCTCTACAAGTATAGATCTCTATCTTTTTATGCCTTTCTCCTCAGTGTGGTTATTATCTAAGCACATCTGTAAACTTTCCATATATATATCTACCCAATGTATTGTAGGTCTTTCTCTGAGTCTTTCAGTGTTAATTCAGCTTGCCCATCTGTTAATACTTGCTCTTGCTACCTACTTGACCCATTCCCTTTTCTACTCCTATATCATACAGTGTAAAATAAATTTCTGAGTTGGAAGGGATCTCGGTTGTCATATTTAACCTGACCCATAACTTAAAAAAAGTGATAACAGCTAGAATCCTATAATCTGATGTTCTACAGGAGAAGTCTTCTGAGATGGGATAAGGAGTTCTCAATAATGACATTCAGAAACCATAAAAAATAATTTTCATAAGTAGTAAAAGGAGGAATCTTCTAAAGAAGAAAGGGACAAATATGTATTATGCATTAACAATGTACTAGAGATTGGGCTAAGCATTTTATAAATATTTTGTCATCTGATCTTGACATCAATTTTGGGAAATAGGTGCTATTGTTCTCATTTTACAGTTGAAGAAACTGAGGCAGATAGTGGTTAAGTGACTTGCCCAGGGTCTCACAGCTAGGAAGTGTCTCAGACCAGATTTAATTTCAAGTCATCCTAACTCTAGACTTGACCCTCTATTCCACATGGCTGCCCCTATGAATATGTAGATAACTTATCTATGAACTTACATTTTCAAATGACACATTCAGAAGATGGAATAGGGGATAAAGAATAAACTATGAATAGGAAAGATGGTATGTCTTATGAGAGTACTATGAAAATTGTAAAGAAAAAACAGTTACGGAGGTGGACCTAAGATGGAGGAGAAAAGTAGTGACTCACCCGAGTTCTCCTCAAACCCAGCTGAACACTTAAATAATGCTATAAAACAATTTCTGGAATGGAAGAACCCTCAAAGGAGAGAGTCAAATAATTTTCCAGCCAAAGGAAACTAAGAAGGTCAGCAAATAAGGTCTGTCACTCCTGGGTGAGAGAGGAGCACAGCCCAGCGCAAGATAAGCCAGCACAGACTGGGCTCCGGGGTCAAGCAAATCAGGAGCAGACCTTAGGCGCTACCAAATCTTCAGCAGCTGCTGCCTCTGGAACTCCCAACCCACAGACTGCACTTAGATCTGGGCCACAGTTCTGAGTGGCAGTCCCAGGGCAAGGAGGAGGACTAGCATATCAGAGCTTATAGGCAACAGTGGAGCAGGGACCTTTGTCATGGTTCCAGGGCAGAAAAGTGTGCTTGTGGTCAGTCACAGACAAGAACACAGATCAAGGGAGTAGTAAATACCTCTCCTTAGATCATACCACCTTGGAAGAAGTGAAAACTTAGAGGTCCCTAGAAGTATCTCTGAAAACAGCTGTGCTAAACCCCTGAATGTTGGGATAGTGTCCCCATCACCCTGGAAACAGAGCACTACTTTAAAAAATAGTTGTCACAAAATAGTGGGGAGGAGCCAAAATGGCAGAGTAGAAGACACACATACGCTAGCTCCAAACTCACAGCCTATAAAATATCTGTAAGGAAGAACTCCCAACAAATTCTGGAGCAGCAGAAGCCACACAACAACAGAGTGGAGAAGATTTCTGTTCCATAGAGACCAGAAAAACCAATACCAAAACTCCGTCGTGCACCGGACCCGGAGCAGAGCCCAGCCCTGTCCTGGTCGTGTGGCCTTGAGAGGAGCAGATCCAAGCAGGCTTCAGGGACAGAATCTCCAGCAGCCATGCAGGTCCATCCACCCACAGACGCCAAAGGTTAGTGAGAGAGCCTGTTTGACTGGCCAAGAAGAGAGCTGGGTGCTCCATAACTCAGGCCCCCTCAGGAGGCAGTAGTGGAGGCAGCAGCTGACAGGGGCCCCCAAGACAGGCAGGAGCTCAGGTCCATTGTTGAAGGTCTCCACCTAAACCCCCTGAGGGAACTGAGCCCTGTGTGGTGGCCTTGCCCCCACCCAAGCAGCTGAACTTAAACTCACATTGAATAGCAGCCCTGCCCCTGCTCAAAGCCCAGAGGCTGGGAAGCAGCATTTGAATCTCAGACCCCAAGCACTAGCTGGGCAGATCTGGAGGTGA
>JAQQSK010006503.1:0-14401 GCA_028658325.1 Potorous gilbertii
GTCAAAGGTATGCACAATTTGGTAGTCCTTTGAGCATAATTCTAAATTGTTCTCCAAAATGGTTAGACCAGTTCACAATACAGCAACAATTTTTTTGTACCTGTTTTTCTCATTCCCTGAATAACATACCATTTCTAAGAGAAGTGAGGTGGTACCTCAGAGTTATTTTAACTTGCATTTCTCTAATCAATAGTTAGAGCAATTTTTCATATGATTATGATAGCTTTGATTTCTTTTTCTGAAAACTTCTTGTTCATATTCTTTAAGCATTTTTCAGCTGGGGAGTGGCTCTTATTTTTATAAATTTGACTTAGTTACCTATATAGCTGAGAAATGAGGTCTTTATCAGAGAAACTTACTTTAAAAATTTTTGCTATTACTTTATTATCTATGGTAACTTTTAGCAAAACATAGTTTTCTTGGTTATCTCTTCATTAGATCTGTTTTTGCTTGTTTTGTCTGCAATCATGATTGTTACCTCTGACTTTTTTTACTTCAGCAGAAGCATTATTCTAGTTCTTTATTTTAGCTCTGTATATGTCCTTCCATTTCAAGTGTATTTCTTGTAACAGCATATTGTTAGATTCTGGTTTCTAATTCATTTAGCTATCCTCTTCCATTTTATGAGCAAACTCATTCCATTCCCATGTATAATTCTTTTCTTAGTGGATTTTTGTGCCTCTCTTACCATTAGACCAATTTTCTTTTTTAAGATGTTATTTTCTTCAGTAATTTTTGAGCCTCTCTTACAAAGTTGTCAATTTTCTTTTCATAACTTTTTTTTAACCACCTCATTTCTTTCCCCATTTTTTTCTATCATTCATTTCTTTCTTTAATGATTCAAGAAATTCTTGTTGGGTTTGGTTCCAATTAGCATTTTCTTTCCTAGCTTTGCTTGTAGCTGTTTTCTCATTGTTGTCTTCTTCTGAGTTTATGTCTTGGTTTTTCCTGCCAACATAGTAGTTTTTTGTGGTCAAGTTATTTTTTTGTTGTTTTCACTCATTTTCTCAGCCTAATTCTTGACTTTGAACTTTATGTTAAAATTGGGCTCTACTCACCTGGGAAGGCAATGTCCCAAGCTTTAGACTTTTTTTGTGCTACTGTTTTCAGAGCTAGTTCTAGAGGCCTGAAAGTTTTCAGTGGTTCCCAAGGTGTATTATCTGGGAGGAGGTGTGGTCATTGCTGTCTTGGTCTTCCCATTACCCAAGAAGAGCCTCTGTTCTCCTGCAGCCATAAGTGATAATGCTCCTATTGGCCCTGGAACTGTGACTAGGTCTTCTGCTCTTCTGCAACCTTAAATATTAGCATTCATTTCTGCCTGGGAACTACAACCAGGATCCCTAATCCCTTGTGATGAACTGTAAATGTTCCTCTCCACCCTGAAATTCCAACTCAGAACATGGGCTACAGCCTTTCCATTCAGTGCCAGCTCTGCCCAATGCCAGCAAAAAGTCTCCTATAATCTCTTTCTGACCAGTTAATTGCCATCTTACCATCCCTGAGCTGAGCGATCCCAAAGCTACTGTTGCTGTCACTGTTATAGCCACCTCCAAAGTCCACTACTGCTGCTGCCACCACTGCAGCCATGGCCATATTCAGGGCCTACTGCTGGTCCTGCTACTACTTGGGTTTCAGGTTGGTACCCATTCCTGGTTACCCTAGCATCACAGACCTTTCCTACTGACCTAAGTTGTCTTAGGCTAGAGGAATGTCTCACTCTGACCTTTTATTGACTCAAAAATTTGATTTGAGGAGTTATTTTAAAGTTGTTTGGAGGAAAATGTTGGAACACTTCAGCCGAGTTGCTGACTATAATCCACCGTCTTGGTTCTATCTCCCACATTTGGATTATACACATTTTCTCTATTGGTTTCTTAAATCTAGAAATAAAAAAATCATAATAATAAATCAATTCTTGATTTGTAGCATCTTTCAGTTTCTGAGTTGTAAATGCTCATGTAGACAAAATTTGACAAATGACACTTGTGAGATTAGAGCTGGTTCTAACATGTCTCATGATTTACTATAGAAAGATCCTGGCATCACGGCGAATATGACATATTCTACTGAAATAAAAGGCTATCAGATGAAGAGAAGGAATTGAAACTTTCAAGCAAAGTCTCAAAAATAATGAAAATTCGGTATGTTCTTAATGCTATGACACAATGTTCATACAGGATTTTGTTTTTCAGTGATGCCACCTGGTAAAATTAAAACAGGCTGGAAACAAACAGAAAGCATATAAGAATTAAACACTTAAATCATTGCTGTTAGGTTATTATTAAGACACTACATAGGGAGCCAAGATGACAAAGAAGCAGAAGTACAACCAAGTTCCCCAACACAACTGCTCCACGGAGATACTGAATGTACACCAGTCTGAATCCTGCTGGCAAAATCCAAGGGAAAAAAATCTCTATAGGTCAGTTATATTTCTAGCCTAGCTCAGAATAGGGAGATAGACAGAGAGGTCTATGGATACTGGGGACTGAATTTCTATAGGATAATGCCATACTAAGCATGCTAGTGTTCAGTAAATGAAAGTGGACAGAGTCTATGCACTGAGACAAGATGAGGTCCCAGATCCATAAAAGAATCCCTGATCTTGTGTATATTTCTGGAACAGCTATCACACTGGCATCTCTGTCATTCATATCCAAATCTAGGTCACAAATCTAAGACAGACAGAAGTAGGGACCTGCACTGAGTGAAGGCACTGAGTGTCCTCAGGGGCTTTAAGTTATGTACTAAACAAAGAACAAGGTCAGAAGCAAATGTAGCTGGTTCATTCAGATCCCAGGAACTGAGTGGTATCTCAGTTCTAGCCTCTAGTCCCGTCTGAAGCCTGCAGTAAAATAATCAGGGCAGGGAATCCCAGACCAAAGGGAAGCTTGTGGTTATGTCCTTTTGACGTGAAGAGCTTTCCAGATGACTGATAGTAGATAAGTTCAGGAGCAGTCTACTGACATTTTGAACTAGGAGCAAGGCCACAGGAATGTTGTACACACTTAAATATAGCTAAGGAACTTGAAGAACTCATGCCATGACAATAGCGATTTTACCATAGCACTGAAGACGTGCAGGACTCTAGTGTGAGCTGTTGAAATCTTGGAATAACACAACATTCAATACCCCAAAAAAGCAGGTGAAAGATACAGAAATAAAAGTTCATCCCAGATATTTCCCCCAGAATTGCACTGAATACAGCTCCAACATAATGTCCAAAATTAGAAAGTAGTCTGTAACAAAGAGCAAGATTTTAAAAGAAGGCTCCAACCATAAAGAGTTATTATGGTGATAAGGATCTCAAGACATAAATCCAGAAAAAGAAAATGGATTCAAAATATCTACAAATAAAGATTCAAAGGAACAGCTTGGGCATCAATTCAGTTAGAATTCTGGGGAGAGATGAAGAAAGAATTGTTTTAAACATCTAAAAATGATTTCAAAAATCAAATGAGAGCACTAGCTGGAGGGGGGATGGGAAAAGAAATGAGAGCTGTGGAAAAAAGATTTGGAAAGAAAATTAACAGCTTGCATCAAGAGGTAGAACACTGTGCAAGAAACAAAATCCCTGAAAATAAGAAAGTACTAAGTAGAAGCTAATGACTCCACGAGACAAGAAATATTAAAACAAAGTTTAAAAAAGAAGAAAATGTAAGATATCTCATAGCAAAAACAACTGACTTAGAAAATAGATTGAGGAGAGATAATTGGGGTTGCCTGCAAACCATGGTCAAAAAAAAGAGCTTAGATATCATACTACAAGAAATCATGAAGGAAAACTGCTTAGATTTCTTTGAACCAAAGGACAAAGTGGAAAAAGAAAGAATCCACTTGTATCCTGATGCAAAAAACCTCTAAATGAAAATTCTAAGAAATATTAATGTCAACATCCAAAGTTTCCAGATGAAAGAAAAAAATGTCATAAGTTGCCACAGAGAAAAAATTCAAGTACTAAGGAGTCATATAGAGTCAGGGTCACATAACATTTAACAGCTACCCCTATAGAGAAGCACAGAACTTGACATACAATATTTCAGAAGGCAAAGGATATGAATTCACAGACAAGGAAAACTTAACTAATAAAATTGAATATAATTCTACAAGGCAAAAAAAAAGGATTTTAATGAAGTTGAGGACTTCTAAGCATTCCAGATAAAAAGATCAGAGCTGCAGAGAAACTCTGAAGTTCAAAAAAAACCTGTAGCACAGTAGAAAGACCACTGAGCCTGGAATCAGGAAGATCTGAGTGCAAATCTTGCCTTAGCTACTTATTAGCTGTGTGATCCTGGGCAAGGCACTTAAGCTCAGTTTCCTTAACTATAGAAATGGGGATAATGATAGCACCTACTTTGCAAGGTTGTTATGAGGATGAAATGAGATAATATTTGTAAAGCACTTAGCACCGTGCCTGATATATAGAAGGCACTTAATAAATGCTGTTTTCTTCCTTCCTTTAACCTATCACAATTACTTCAAACATATTTTTACTCTATTCATACAAATAAAGTTATAACTTATATGCTTAGCATCATTCTGACTTCTACAGAGAGAACCAAGAGAAATATATGACATGAGGGAGACATGATTACCACCATGAATGAACAATACTTACTTCTTCATTTCAATTAATCTGCAATCTCATTGATGTGTGCTCCCTCCAGTGGTATAGATCACCATCCATTCATTTGGGATTCTTGCCCTTGTCCTCCCATAAATCCTCCAAAGAAGATCTACCCAATGCTTTGAAGGTCTTCCTCTAAGATTTTTCCTGTGTCATGGATCCCAGAGGAACACTCAGGCTGTTGTTGTCATTCAGTCATTTCAGTCGTGTCCAACTCTCCATGACCCCATTTGGGGATTTCTTGACAAAGATCCTGGATTGTTTTGCCATTTTCTTCTCCAACTCGTTTTATAGATGACAAAACTGAGGCAAACAGGGTTAAGTCATTTGCATAGGGTCACACAGCTAGCAAGTATCTGAGGTCTGATTTGAACTCACAGAGAGAAGCCTTCCTGACTTCAGATCTGGCACTCAATCTACTTCACCACCTCGCTGCCCAAAACTCATTTTGGTCACCTGTTATTGATCCCTATTTATAACTGACTAAATTATTTATTTTTCTGATCATACGTTTCTTAGATGACATTCCTTATTTCCCTTCATGTACACCAATTATCACTAGTAACAGGTAATAGCTTCCTTATGGCCACACTGTATCATTCCATTTCCCCCTGAGTCACACACAAGTGTGGTCCTTTGGAAATTATGGTGTCCCACAAATTGCAATTGCACAGAAACACAAATATATGCTTATGGTGTTTAAAAAAATTAGTTTTTGTGTCAGGTAGCAACTTAAGACTATTGAAAATGCTGCACCATTTTCCAAATGTGAGCCAGTCTGCTCTTTTCATATTCAGTTCTGGACCTAGCTCATTTATCATTAGTGGTGCCTATCTAAACATAAAAATAATAATAACTTGTAGCTAGAATTTTATATAGAGCCTAATATCTGCCAGGCACTGACAAGCACTTTATAAATATTATCTCATTTGATCCTTACAAAAACCCTGGAAAGTAGCAGTTATTGTTATTCCCCATTTTACAGCTGACAAAACTGAGGCAAACAGAGGTTAAGTGGCTTGCCCAGCTAGTCAGTTTCTAAGGCTGGATTTCAATTCAGGTCTTCCTGACTCCAGGCCTGGTGCTATATACACTACCAATAGACTAATTCAGTGGATTGTCAATTCACCTGAATGTCACAGTAAAAGCAACAGGCATTTTTCATCTATTTGGTTTTTCCCTCTGTGTACGACTAAGATGATCTCTTTTGAATTATTGTAGATTTTGTTGAGGAAAAGTACTATGGGATATGATGCTCTAGGAATGAGTAATATAGGACAATATATGATAAAATCTTGAACTGGTGGGTATAGTGGCATAGAAATTCAGAGGTGAGAAAATTCAGAGTACTTGAGTTCTTGGGGAAGGTCCTACAGAGAAGGTGGGCGAAGAAGTAAGCCTTGAATGATGTGAAAGACTTGGATAGAAGAGGAACAGGTCAGGCAAATGGGAAAGGGAAAGTACAAAGGCAAGCAAGTGAAAATGGACAAGGCATTTAAAGGATAGTAAGGAAATAATCTTGCCTAGAGTGGAAGAATAGGATTGAAGAAACAGTAGGAGGCAAGATTTATTAGGTAGAGTCTGGTCAAAATATGGAAAACCTTGAATGCCAAGTATAAAGAATATGACTTGGATGTGATAGATAATGAGTGTTTATTGTATCTTTGACAGATATATAATGCAATTTTGATATGAGTATAAATGATCTCTCCCACAGAAATTATAAACATCTTCACAATAGCTTTGAGAGGCTTTGGAATCTTGAAGTCACCATTTTACTGTCATTCCTTGGAAATTCAATGGGAAAAAATGTGTTTTACCTTTGAGTCATGAAGAGTCCATGAGAATAATGAGTTTTTAATAATCTATAAAAGAGTATGAGTTTTAACTGTCATCTTTAAACACATTTATTTCAATTGACATTTGGGAGAAGCTGCTAACAATGAGTGATCAAAAGTAACCATGAGAAGATAGAAAGGAGGACAATGGAAAAATTTTATTTCCTTACAGAACCTTTTATCTCTTGTAAATAAAAAAAAGAGGTATCCTGAGAAACTTTGGTAACAATTTTGACACATGAATAGTGGGAATCAGTTTCAGAAGTGAAGAGAAGTTAAGAGTAACAGTGATGGTTAAATGTGACTGTGATCTTTTTCACTGCTAAAACATTGTAAATAATTATGTCTGTGTTATTATTTGCTACATTACTAATGATATATAGCAAATAACTGGTGTTTATTTAAACCTAGGGGATCAGAAGTATATATACATGTATATAATATATATATACACACATATTTGTGTGCGCATGTATAGTGTTATCAAATATGTGTAATTATATATGATATGTACATATGATGTATAAAGATAGAGACACAGGTATCTGTATCTATATATGTCTACATTCAGCAAGAGAGATCCTGGTCACAGGAAAAGAGGTTTTTTCCAATTTATTAAATAATTATATTTGATAAACTGGAGTAAAGACAGAGCCAATTGTTTGATTGTTTGATTAATGAGAAAAATTTTGCTATTTTAATAATGAACAAGAAGATAGCTAAACATATCTCATATATTACCTTAGACCTCTGGATAATGGAAATGAACATGGTGATGAGTCAAGTAGTAAGCCAAAGGGTGACCACACCATATAGGCCATACATGAGTGTGGTAGATCATAAAACCCTGCTAAATAATGAGAAAGGTCTTCAATCTATCTATCTAGTCATTCAATATTTATTAAGTGATTAATCTATGTAGTATATTGTGCTAGATATTGGGAGAGATATACAATTCAAATAAGATATGTGTCCTTTCCTTATAGAGGTCACAAATCTGATAAGGAGATAAGACAGAAAATTCTAATACAAAATATTAAATAATAATCAACAAGCATTTATTAAGTGCTTACCATGTGCCAGGCACTATACTGGCCACTTGGGACCCAAAGACAAAAACAAAACAGACCCTGCCCTCAAGAAGCCTATATTCTATGAGGGAAAACAACATGTACATAAACAAATGCAAAACACATGCACATAAACACAAAGCAATTACGAGGGGACACTAGCAGCTGGTAGAGATCCTGAGAAGTTTCACACAGGAAGTGATACTTAATTATGCTGAATTTTGAAGAAAGGTATAAGTAGACAGGGAGTGCATTCTAGACACTGAGGTAAACCTGTGCAAAGGTAAGCAGTTAGATTGGTATATGGTCAGTTTTGCTGAAAGGTAGAGTGTATGAAGTGCACATATGAAGAATAATTTGTAATAAGCCTGGAAAGGTATGTAGAACAAGATTGTGAAGCACTTTAAATGCCAAATAGAGAGTCTGTATTCTATATGAGAGGCAATAAATACTTTTTTGCTGCTAGTTTTCTGAGAAGGGAAATGATATGGTCTTGCCTGTGTGTTAGAAAAAGCATTTTGTCAGTTGTGTGGAGGATGAACTGGAGAGTGGAGAGACTGAAGGCAGAGAGACTAAAGAAGAAGCTGTTGTAATAGCCCAGATAAAGGGTGTTTCAAGGGTCTGATTTAGGGTGGTGGTCATATAAGCAGAGAGAAGGTAGCAGATAGCAAAGCTATTGTGGAAATATAACCCAACAAAGTTCATGAGAGCTGCAAAATAAAGTGCTACTTGAAGTCTGAAGGAGAAAGTGATTACTGTCAGGCTTCAGGCAAGGTTTCATGAAGGAAGTATGATTTGATTTGAGCTTTCAAATGAAATAGAAATTTAACAGGCGAAGGATGGCTGGGGGTGTGGGAATTGAAGGCAACAGGAACATTATGAGCAAAGGCATGGAGGAACTAAGTGAATGTGGAACTGGTGTATTGGGAGGTTTTAAGACAGCAGAGTCTTAGATCAGATACTACTTAGAAGCCTGTTGCAAAAGCCTAACACAATAGTTTTTGGTCAACTTATCAGTGTTTCCTAATTTCTTTCAAAATAATTTTGCTAATAATGGCAATAATATGGCAATGGAAAATAACAACTTAAGGTATTATTTATTTGAATTACAATCATATATCAGAAAGCTGATTAAAATGAAATAAATATCCTAAAATAATGAGGAAATATGAACACATCAACTACATATGTATTCAAGATCAGAATATTCCAACGCTAATGAACTGGTTGGGTCATTTTTTCCCCCCAAATTATAAATCAACCTGATTTACTTGGCTTCCTTCATTCCTACAGCAGCCAATTAAAACTACAACTGAAAGAATTTTCAACAGAGAAAAAGGTAAAAAGAAAACCAATTATGGTCCTACTTCAAGTTTAAGCAGAACATTGCAGACAAAGTCTAGAACAGAAATACAATTAGCAAAATGGAGAAAACGCAGTGCTTGGCTCGGTTCCTAAATAGTCAAACTTCAAGGAAGTTTTTCAAGGGCAAATGGGTCCATTAATTGGAGTAATTCATGCTGGCCCAGAGAAAGGGTTGAATTCCTAGGCTTCCTGATCTTGTGTTTCTGATTTAGGTAAAATTTGACTGTGCCACAGATGAGTATAGCCACTAAAATGACTACTTTCTATCAAAGACATTTCATATAAATACATATGTCATTGGTAGCACAATCCCAAAGAAATGTATAATCATCTCCTTCAGCAGCTCCTCTCTAGCAATAATGTTTTCTAGTTGGTACAGGTGGTGAAACAAAAGGCCTAGTATTGCTGCTCCTATTTTGGGGAATACATCTGGCATTATCCCAAGATTAAGGCAGTGCTGGGTGGGTAGTAAGGGTAGGGGGTTCAATTGTCTCTTTTACTACACTAGTAGATAGGTTATACTTTGCTTCTTTTTAGTAATCTGCTAGACACAGATGATAACATTGTTATCGTTCTCTCATGATTTTTTGGAGGATATAAACTGTGCTAGACACTGACCAATCAAAAAGTTCTTTTAGTAGGTACATTCATCTTCAGGCCACTAACCTATCAATCCCCTCCTCACTCTGGCACCAAGCTCTGATTCTTCAGTCTTTATTTCCTATTACTTTCTTCCACACGCTCTATGTTTCAGTTAAATTGGATTGTCATTCTCCCCAAGAATGCTGTACTGTTCTACTTTCTTGACTTCATTCATTTTTAAAATTAAATTTCTATTTTATTTTCATGAAGATATGCCTTCTTTCTCTCTTATCTCCCCCTTTTGTTCCCCTCCCTACTGAGAAATCAAGCAAATAAATTCTCATTCTGACCATGTCCAAAAATATATTTCTTGATCTGTACTCTGAAGTTATCACTTCTCTATAGGGAATTGGCAGCATGTTTGCTCATGAGTCCTTTAGAATTATGGTTGATCATCGTGTTCATTACAGTTCAATATTATTTTTCTTTTAAAAAATTTTTATTTTAATTTTCAATTCCATCTTCTCTCCCTCCCTCTACTTACCCCATCTATTGAGAAGGTTAGAAAAACAATACTCATTGTACATATGAAGTCATGCAAAACATTTCCACATTAGCCATGTTGCAAAAATTTTTTAAAAGCAAAAAAGATAAAGAAAGTGAAAAAAATAGCATGCTTTTGCTCATAATGTTCCTTATGTTTGGAATGTTCTCTACCCATTCTTTCCTCTCTTGTTTAATTCTTACCTCTTTTAAAATCAAGTTTTAATGCCACAGCCTCCACAAAATCTTCACTAGTCCCTCCTGCCCTTAGCCGTTATTGACATGGTAAAGCACTTTGCTCACACTTCTCTAATAGAACTTTGTATTGTAATTATTTGGGTTTCTGTATCATATTCTGTTTCTAGGTTGTTGTTTCTTGTCCTTCATTCTTGAAGAGGACCATGATATCAGGAAGATAATGTCATGACTTACTTGTAAGTGAATTGGATTTAAGTGAGGCATATTCCATAAACTCCATGAAGGCAGGGACCTCATATTATCTAAAATCCGTTTCAGCAACCACCTGGTGCTCTGCACACAAGAGGACCTTAATAAATGTGATTTAATGTGGAAAAGAAGGGAAGAGAATAAGTATACAGCATTTACTATGTGCCAGGCACTCTACTAAGTGCTTTTTACAAATATTATTGCATTTGATCAATATACTACTATTCTCAAATATTCCATTTGATAATGAAATGGAATTGAATGGAATCAGAGACTTTTAGAACTGGAAAAAAAAACTGTTAGAGATTACCTAGTATAGAGATCAATCTCTGCTATTTTGCAGATAAGCAAAGTGAAGCCTAAAGTTTGAGACTTGGTTGATAATACATTTGCTGTTCAGTCTTTTCAATCATGTCCAACTCCTCATGACTACATCCGGGGCTTTCTTGCAAAGATTCTGGAGTAGTTGGCCATTTCCTTCTCCAGTTCATTTTATAGATGAGGAAACTGAGACAAACAGAGTTAAATGACTTACCTAGGGTCACACAGCTAGGAAGTGTCTGAGGTCTAATTTGAACTCAGGGTTTACCAACTCCAGACCCAGTGCTCTGTCCTGTGCACCACCGAGATGCCCACTGATAACATGTAATTAGTGCTATAAATAGAACTAGAAGTAAGTCTCCCCAGACACTGAAGAAGTAATCTGTTTAATGACATCATAGTGGTCAGAAGAGTTAATGTTATTTCTCTTTGTCTAGAATTCGAGGGTGAAGCCAAGATGGCGGAGTAGAAGGATGCACTTACTATGGCTCTTCCTCCACAGCCCATAAAATACCTGTGAAAAATGACTCTCAACAAATTCTAGAGCAGCAAAAGCCACAGAATGACAGACTGAAAGAGATTTCCAGCCAAAGATAACCTGGAAGGCTGACAGAAAAGGTCTATCCCATAAGACACTGAGCAGAGCAGAGTCCAGCCCTGGCCACACAGTACCAGGAGGAATGGGACTGGAACAGACCTCTGGGGCAGATTCCTTAGCAGGGAGGGTCTCCGATCCCTCAACCCACAAGCTCCAAAGAAAGCTTCAAAGGTCAATGAGAGGGTGTTCTTAGCGGGGTGAGAGGAGAGCAGGGTCTACCCTTGCCTGGACTCCAGGCAGCAACAACAACGAGGCAGCACTGCTGAGTGGCAGTGGTTGAGTCTGCGACAGCTTCCATTGTGAGAGCTGCTCAGCTTAAAGCCCCTGGGGAAACTGAGCAGTTGAGCTGAACCTCAGCCCTCCCACCAAAAGCTCCTGGGGGAATTGAGCAGCTAATCTGAATCTCAGCTCTGAGCATCGTCCTGGGGTGAGGAGGAGCACTACGACCCTCCTCTTGACAAAGGATTCGGAAGTCAAGTAAACTGACTGGAACAATGCCCCAAAAAGGGGGAAAAAATAAGACCATAGAACGATATTTTCTTGGTGAACAGGTATTTCCAACTATCCTTTCAGATGAGGAAGAACAATGCATACTGTCAGAGGAACTCATGTTTGGAAGTTTCTGCATCCAAAATGAATATGCAGTGGGCTCAGGCCATGGAAGAGCTTGAAAAGCGAGTCAACAGCTTGTTAAAGGAGACCCAAAAAGCTGCTGAAGAAAATACCCCTTTAAAAATAGGCTAACTCAATGGGAAAAAGAGGTCCAAAAAGTCAATGCGGATAAGAATGCTTTAAAAAGCAGAATTAGCCAAATGGAAAAGGAGGTTCAAAAACTCACTGAAGAAAACAGTTCTTTAAAAATGAGAGTGGAGCTGAGGGAAGCTAATGACTTTATGATAAACCAAGACATTATAAAACAAAACTAAAAGAACGAAAAAAATAGAAGATAATGTGAACTATCTCAATGGAAAAACAACTGACTTGGAAAATAGATCAAGGAGAGACAATTAAAAAATTATGGGACTACCTGAAAGTCATGATCAAAAAAAGAGCCTAGACATTATCTTTCATGGAACTATCAAGGAAAACTGCCCTGATATTCTAGAGCCAGAGGGCAAAATAAATATTGAAAGAATCCACTGACCACCTCCTGAAAGAGACTCAAAAAGAGAAACTCCTAGGAATATTGTGGCCAAATTTCAAACTTCCCAGGTCAAGAAGAAAATATTGTAAGAAGCTAGAAAGAAACAATTTGAGTATCATGGAAATACAATCAGGATAACACAGGGTCTGGCAACTTCTATATTAAGGGATCGAAGGGCTTGGAATAGGATATTCTAGAAGTCAAAGGAACTGGGATTAAAACCAAGAATCACCTACCCAGCAAAATTGAGTATAATATTTCAAGGGAAAAAATGGTCATTCAATGAAATAGAGGACTTTCAAGTAATCTTAATGAAAAGACCTGAACTGAAGAGAAAATTTGACCTGTAAACACAAGAAATCAAGAGAAGCATGAAAAGGTAAACAGGAAAGAGAAATCATAAAGGACTTTCTAAAGCTGAATTGTTTATATCCCTACATGGAAGGAATACAAAGGTGGAGAGATTATACACACACACACATATAGACAAAGGGCACAGGTTGAATTGAATCAGAAGGGATGATATCTATAAAAAAAATAAAATTAAGGGATAAGAGACAACTATATTGGGAGGAGAAAGGGAGGAATGGGATGGGGCAAATTATCACTCATAAAAGAGATAAGAAAAATCTTTTTCAATGGAGGAGAAAAGGGAGAAGGGGAGAGGGGAAAAGTGAAGCTACTTTCTTCAAATTTGGCTTAAGGAGGGAATAACATGCTCACTAAATTTGGTATGAAAATCTATCACACCACAGGAAAGTAAAGGAGGAGGTGACAAGTGGGATTAGGGTGATGATAGAATGGAGGGCAAATGGGAGAAGGGAGAGACTAGAAGTAAGCACTTTTGGGAGGGGGCAAGGTCAAATGAGAGAATAGAGTAAAGGGGGGACATGGTAAGATGGAGGGAAATATAGTTAGTCTTACACAACATGACATTTATGGAAGTCTTTTGCAAAACGACACATATATAGCCTTTATTGAATTGCTTAAATTCTCAGTGGGGATGAGTAGGGAGGGAAAAAGGGAGAGAAGTTGTAATTCAAAGTATTAGAAACAAATGTTGAGAATTGTTTTGCATATAACTGGGAAATAAGAAATACAGTTAATGGGGTATAGAAATCTACCTTGCCCTACAAGAAAAGAGAGAAGATAGGGATAAGGGAAGGGGTGTGATAGAAGGGAGAGCCAATTGAGGGAAGGAGTAATCATAATGCAAGGTGTTATGTAGTGAGGGAGGGGAGAGATGGGGAGAAAAATTGGAACTCAAAATTTTGTGGAAATGAATGTCCTAACCTAAAAATAAATAAATGAAATTATAAAAGAATACCGTTTCTTTCCATCTACCTATCCAGATCCTAGCAGATATGAGACTGAAGACTCATTTCCTCCATGAAACTTTCTCTGTCTTAACTGTCCCACAATCTCACTCTTTTCTGAACTCCTCTTTTACATTGTCTGAAATGAATCATTCAGCATTGCCAAGTATTGTTGTTTTATGTTCGTCCCTCTAAGTTTAACGTCTAAATCTTTGAGGGCGAGGATCATGCCTTTAATGCTTCTTCTGTATCTCTACCCTGCTTAGCCAGTGTTGAGCTAGGAGAATGTTCAATGGGTAAATGCTGAGGCAAGAAACACAAAACAATGGAAGGGCTGAAGAGTTTCTTATATTTTCTCATAGTCCCAGTTGGAGATTCCTGCTAAGAAAAAAAAATATTAGAACTTAAAGTATTCTAGAATCAGCTTTGCTTTAGGGAGTACTATTTTATTAACTGCCAATGGATCAGATGACAATTCATAGCTTTTCTAATAACTTTACTTAACTATTATTAATGTTAATAAGAATAGCTAACATTTATAATACCATGC
>JAQQSK010006504.1:0-14401 GCA_028658325.1 Potorous gilbertii
AAATAAGTAATACAGGTAATGGGGAATAGAAAGTTATCTGGCCCTACAGGACAAAACAGAAGATGGGATAAGGGAAGGGAGGGATGAAAGAAGAGAGAGCAGATTGGTGATATGGGTAATTAGAATGCTCAGTGTATTGGAGAGGGGAAAGGGGACAAATGGGGAGAAAATTTGGAACCCAAAATTTTGTGAAAATGAGTTTAAAAAATTAAATAAATAAATTTTTAAAAAAATTTAGAAAAAGAAGAAATTGATCGGTGCATCAGTGCAATAGATTAGGTACACAAGATAGAGGGGTCAATGACTATAATAATCTATTTACTGACGAAGACATGACCCCAGCTTCCGAGATAAGAACTGTGTATCTGAAAAAAACCGCTTGAAAAACTGAAAAATTATATGGCAGAAATTGGGAATATACCAACGTCTTACACCATATACCAAAATAAAGTTTAAATGCATGTAAGATTTAAATATGAAGGCTGATACCATAAGCAAACTGGGAGAGCAAGGAACAATTTATCTCTCAGATTTACAGAGATCAGAGAAATTGTGGCCAAACAAGAGACAAAGAACATTATAAAATGCAAAATGGATTATTTTGATTACATTAAAATGAAAAGTTGCTGAACAAAAAATACTAGTACAAAAAAGATTGAGAAGATGCAAAAAATTTGGAAAGAAATTTTATAACCAGTAGTTCTGATAAAGGCATCATTTTTAAAATATATGGAGACAAGGGTCAAATCTGTAAAAAAGACAAGTCATTCCACAATTAATAAATGAGCAAAGTATATGAGCAGGGAGTTTTCAGAGGAA
Organism: Potorous gilbertii; assembly: GCA_028658325.1. Taxonomy (NCBI): domain Eukaryota; kingdom Metazoa; phylum Chordata; class Mammalia; order Diprotodontia; family Potoroidae; genus Potorous; species Potorous gilbertii. The sequence goes on from JAQQSK010006504.1 coordinate 820, forward strand.
GAAATTATAGTTATTTATAGTCATATAAAATTGTGCTCTAAATCACTATTGATTAGACAGAGTCAAGTAAAAACAAATCTGAGGTACCAGATTTTATATATACATATATACATATATATGTATATATAAAATACCCGATTGGATGGTATGAAAAATTTAAAAAATTATAAACATTAGTGAAGATATGGGAAAATTGGAACAATAATTTATTGTCTGTGATATTGTGACCTGATCTAACTATTCTGTAGAGCAATTTGTGACTGTGTCCAAAGGGCTATAAAATATGCATACCCTTTGGTCCAGCAATACCATTCTTGGACTATATCCCAAAGAAATCATAAAAATGGGAAAAGACCCCATAGATACAAAAATACTCATAGCAGCTCCTTTTGTGGTGGCCAAGAACTGGAAGTTGAAGGGATGTCCATCACTTGGGGAATCAATGAACAAATTGTGGTATATGAATGTAATGGAACACTATAATTCTATAAGAAATGAAGAACAGGTGGACTTTGTAAATTCTGGAAAGACGTATGATCTGATGGTGAGTGAGGGGGAAAGAACCTGGGAGAACATTGTACACAGTCACAGCCACTGTGTGTGATGACTGAGTTTGAGATATTCTTCTTTGCAATGCAAGGGTCTAAAAGAACTCTGAAAGACTTATGGTGGAAAATGTCATTCACATCGAGATAAAGAAATATGAACTCTGCATGCAAATCAAAGCATAGCATTTGCTCTCTTGTGTGTGTGTGTGTGTGTGTGTGTGTGTGTGTGTATGTGTGTGTGTGTGTGTGTGTGTGTGTGTTTCTTTCTCATGGCTCCTCAATCTGTTCTAATTCTTCTATACAACATGACTAGTATGAAAATACGTTTAGTAAGAGTGTGTCTGTACAGCCTATTTTTGGTATGCAAACCGTGTTCATCTGGGGTGATGAGAGGGAGACAGAGAAAATTTAAACGCTATAAGTGAATGTTGAAAACTAAAATAAATAAATAAATGAATAGATCAAACAGTCCTGGAAAGTAAGTGCTATGTTTTGCAAGTTTTGCAAATGAGGAATAAAGTCTCAAGAATCAAATAACTTAACCAGGGTCACAGCTTCCTAAAGCCATTTTCACTGTGCCAAACAGCTACGTACTTGCCGTAAGAAGGAGAGTAAATTATTTTCTTTATTTTAAATATATTTTCATTATTATCTTTTGTTTTTTTATTAACATTTGCCGTATATCCATTCCATTGTCTACTTCTTGTAATGAGGAAACTGTGTCTTACAACAAAGACTTTTTAAATACAAAAGAAGAGAAAAAATCGGGAAATAAATGATCCATTACATTAACACATACCTTGACATTTTAGACAGCGTTCTATGTGCATGGTCTTCTCACTTCTATAAAGAAATGGAGTTAGGGCAAAGGGGTCTTCTCAAAGTTCTTTAGAACCAAGTTTTTGTTTTGTTTTGCTTTTTAATTTTTCTTTTCAAAATCTAAGAGAAAATAAAATAATTCAACTGAGGTCGTACCAGACAAGGATATCTCAATAAAAATGAAACTGTTTTAAAGTTAAAAAGTAATTGGATAATGCAATTATCATTGTCCCTACTGTAGCAATAAAGAAAAAATAAAGAAATAAAAAACTCAAAATATTTTAAAGAATGTGGGCGTATATTACACAAGTGACATATTATAGGTAGGATGCAAATATAGGCCTGTGAATTCTTGATATAATCTTCTTTTCTCTTTCCTTTTTAAATTTAGTTTTATTTAATTCTTTTTCATTTTCAACATTCACTTCCATAAGATTTTGAATTCTACATCCTCCCCAAGATGACAGGCAATTTGATATAGCCTACATATGTACAATTATATTAAACATATTTTCAAATTGGTCATACTGTAAAGAAGAATTAGTACTAAATGGAAACACCATAAGAAAGAAGAAAAAAAATTAAAAGGAGAGAAAAATATTATGCTTTGTTCTGTATTGATACTCCATATTTCTTTCTCTGGATGTGGACAGCATTTTCCATCATGAGAGTTTTGGAATTTCCTTACATCATTGCACTGCTGAGAGGACTTTTGTCTAAAAATACTGGTTATCACACAATGTTGTAGTTGGTTCACATTGTTCTTTAGTTCTTCTTACTTCACTTAGCATAGGTTCATGTTAGTCTTTCCAGGTTTTTCTGAATTCTGCCTGTACGTCATTTCTTATGGAGCAACAGTACTCTATTATATTCATACACCACAACTTGTTCAACCATTCCCACACTGATGGGCTTCTCCTCAATTTCCAACTCTTGGTCACAAAAAATATTTTTTGTACATGTGCGTCCTTTTCTCATTTTTATGATCTGTTTATGATACAAACCTTGAAGTGGTATTGTGAGGTCAAAAGATAGACAATTTTATTGCTTTTCAGTCATAGTTCCAAATTACTCTCCAGAATGGTGGGATGTCTATTGTTACCACTGTTATTTAGTAATGCATTAGTGTTCCAATTTTCCCACATCTCCAATATTTGTCTTTTTCATGTTTTGTCTTGTTTGCCACTCTGATAGGCATGATATGGTGCCACAAAATTATTCTCATTTGCTTCTCTCTAATCAGTACAGGTTTAGAATATTTTTTGCGTGTGACTAAAGATGGCTTTAATTCCTTTCTCTGAAAATTGCCTATTCAAATCCTTTCATTGTTAATCAATTGGGAATTATTTGCATTCTAATAAACTTGACTCGCTTCTCTCTATATTTTTGCACAAACAAATCAAATGCAACCAAAATTAGAGATGAAGCAGAAAGCTGGGAAACAATTTTCACAACCAGTCTCTCTGACAAAAAACAATTTTTATTTAATGTAATCAAAATTATCCATTTTGCTTTTCATATCTTCATATCTTTCTATCTCTCCTTTGGTCATAAATTCATCCCTTCTACATAGATATGAAAGGCAAATCAGACCTTTATCTCCCAGTTTGCTTACAGTCTCATCCTTCATGCCTAAATCACGCACCCATTTTGACCTTACTTTGGGATCCACTAAAATGTTTGTCTATGCCTAGTTTCTCTCATACTATTTTCCTATTTTCTCAGTTTATTTTAAATAAAGAGATCTTATCACAGAAGCTGGAGTCTTTGGGTTTATCAGTTGATTACTATAGCCATAGCCAACTGCGTATTGTGTATCTAATCAGTTCCACTGATACATCACTCTATTCTTTAGCCAGAACCAAGTAGTTTTGACAATCGTGCTTTTATAACAAATATAAATTAATATCTATTATGGCTTAGCCATCTTTTCTTCCATTTAGTTTCCTTAATTCCCTTAATATTCTCTATCTTTTTCTTCCAAATGAATATGTTGTTCACAAGTAACTCATATGAAACAAGTAAGTACCGAGTTGGGGTAAAAGGATTAAAGCAAAACTACTTTATGCTTGAATCGAAGTAAACAGGAAAAAAAAAGCAAACATAGGTAGCAATTCAGATATCAGACATCTAAATTTTAGAGAGACTAAGGGAGTGAAAGGAAGAAACAGGCAAGCACAACTGTGCTTAAGTGGGAAGTCAAAATCTCCTTCTCAGAACTATAACTACAAAATTAACAAGAAAGAAGTCAAGGAGTTGAAGAGAATCTTAGAAAAGTTAGATGTAGTGAATACTTGGAGAACATTGAATGATGATAGAAAGGAATATAACTTTCCCTCAGCAGAAAAATGGCACCTAAACAAAAACTTACCATGTATTTTAGCATGAATATTATACTCAGAATCCAATACAGAACAGCAGAAATATTAAATGCATCCTTTGCAGATCATGCTGTAGTAAATATTATGTGTAATAAAGGACCATGGAAAGAAATAGCAAAGATTAATTAGAAACTAACTAATCTAACTGTATAATTACCTGTAGAGATGCAGAAAAAGGTTTTGGTTTTTTTTTCGAAATGGAGCACATAGTCCTATTACAAACACTATGGAACACAGGAATTAATTGAGTTTTCCTCAAAATGAAAAGAGCATCTATTGAAAATCACTACCAAACATTATATGTTTTAGAGATAAGCTTAAAAGCATTTCCAGTAAGAGTGGAGGTGAAACAAGGATGTCTATTGTCACCACTGTTATTTAGTAATTTAAGAAAAAATTAACTTTGGCAATAGGAGAAGTGAAAGAAACTAAAAGAATTAGAATAGTTCAAGAGGAAACAAAACTTTCATTCTTTACAGATGATATGATGTATAATTAGCACATCTTAAAGAATCCCCTTCTATTTTATGGAAGAGTTCATCCAATTCACATTAACAGTTATGATTACCAACTATTTCTTTTACTCCATCCTTTATCCTTCCATTTATGATTTTTTTCTCCTTTCTCTCTCTCTCTCTCACAAATATGTTGCTTATGACCAACACCTCCCTCCATCTGCAGTCCCTTCTATCAGTCCCTCTCCCTTTCCATTGCCACTTCTTCCCTCCCTTTTGCCCCTCCTTTTATCCAATTTCTCCCTTTTCATTCCTCTTTTTCTCCTATTTTCCTATATGCAAGTTTGGGTAAGATAAGTTCCTGTATAATCTGACGATAGTAGTTTTGAAACAATTCTCACTTCCCTTATTTGTTTCCTTCTAATGGGAAGTTAATGAGCCTTTTCATATGATTTAATCGACACTTTAATGTTTCCCACTTTCCTCCTCTTTTCAGTACAATCCTTTTTTCACCTCTTAGCTAATTAATTTTTTATCATCACATCAAAGTCAATTTCTACCCATTCAAACTAGTTCTCAAGTGTTAGAAGTATCATCTTCCCTTGTAGGTCTAGAAATAGTTTACCTTTATCAAATAATATTTTTTCCTTTCCTCTTTACTTTTTTATGCCTCTCTTGAATTCTGTATTTGAAGACCAGATTTTCTGTTGAGCTCTATCTTTCTTTTCATCAGGAAAGTTTTAAAACAACCTATTTCATTGAATGTTTTTCCCTGAAAGATTTTGCTCATCTTTGCTGGTTAGTTGATCCTTGGTTGTAATGTCATCTCCCTTGCCTTCTGGAATATCATATTCCAACACTTCCAGTCTTTTGATGTTAGTGTGTAATCCTGACTGTGATTCTATAATATTCAAATGGTTTTTTTTCTGTCTACTTACATTACTTTCTTCTGTTCTGATAATTCAGGGATGTGGCTACAATATTCTTCAGTATTTTCTATTTTGGATCCCTTTCTGAAGGTGATCAGTGGCTTCTTTCTATGACTATTTTGCTTCATTTTTATAAGACCTCAGGGGAGTTTACCTTCACAATTTTTTGTAGTTGCTGTCTTGGCTATAAGATGTTGGTAATTTTCTTTGATATTTTTTGAAAGATACTCTCTTGGATTCTGGCTTTCAGGTAGACTAATTATTATGAAATGATGCTTCCTAGATCTATTTTGCAAGTGGGTTCTCTTTACAATTTTATATTTTCTTATATTTTTTTCACTCTTTTATTTTTCTTGATGGATTCTTGCTATCTGAGAGCTATTAGCTTCCATTTACCCCATTGCAATTTTTTAATATATTGTTTTCTTCAATTAGGTCTGTCCCTCTTTTTTCCATTGTGCCAATTGTGTTTTTAAGTATTTCTACTCAGTAAATTTTGTATCTCCTCCAATTTGTTAAATTTAATACCTTTTTTTAATTTGGCCAGTAGTATTTTTGAGGTGTTTTTCCCCCGATTTTTGTCCTTCCTATTGACTTTCTCTTTCATAATTCTCATTACTTTTCCCAGTTTTTCATCTGATCCTCTTATTTGACTTATAAAATCAGTTTTGAGCTATTTCAAAAAGGTTTTTGGGGTTGGGACTAATTCATATTTTCCTTTGATTATATTGACAAAGTTGTCCTCTTCTGAGTTTGTATTTTAATCTTCTGTAATCACCTCAATTCACTGTGGTCTGTGTTCTTTTCTGCTTCTTGCTCATGACGTGTTCCTTTTTCTTGGCTTTTAAAGTTGATCTCGTCTGCTCAAGTGTGGGGAATACTTTCGCAAACGTCTTTATTTTTTTATTTTTTTGACTCAGAAGCAACAGCACAAATACAGAATAGAAAAAGAAATAAATCAAATCATGAATTTAAATAGATAAAAAGTAAGAAAGATGTAAAAAAAAGCACATCTGGTATATAACAGAACATAAGAAAAGATTAAAAATACATAACAATAAATTTAATTTCAAGTAAGCATACCTGATAAATAAAACATATATTGAAAACTCTCCAGTTTTTCTTTGCTTCCTTGTAAACTGGTAAGTTTTATTTTGTCTACTGTGCACTTCACCTCCCTTCCTACAAGGGCTACAATTAAGTTTCGATATATTTTTCTATATGTATAAATATATACATAATATAGATGTAGATATAGATATATTGATATATGCTTTCCCAAATAAATTCTACTCCTGATCTTTGTTGTTTTGTTTTATTTGTGCATAACTCTTGTTTCCTATCTTCCTGCCTCTTCTGCTTTATTTCTACTTGCTACCTTGCCCTCCTATTACTTACCTAGCCCCTTCCAAGAATCCCACCCCTATCTTCCCATTCCCACAAATCTAAAGACCATTCTGTACCTTTTAACTATTCACTCTCCTCTAAAGATTCCTCTTTCATTTCCCTCCCTATGCCCCCTACCATTTTATTACTTCTGAATTTAGAACAATTTTATTCTTTTAAACGTATGCGCATATATAGCTGCGTGTATATGTGTATATATACGTATATATATGTGTGTATGTACATGTATATAAATATATATATATATATATATATATATATATATATATGATGTGTGTGGATGTGTTTGTGTGTGTATGTGCATACATGTCCCTTTTAACCCCATTCCCGATGAAAGTAGGTTGCCAAAACTACCAGCCTTCCTCCACATCAAATTTCTCTTTATTGACTTTTCATCTTGGGCCTGATTTGTATAAAACTATTACTTATTTAAGTACCTAAATGGTTGTACTTTGTAAATCCATGTAATACTCAAGTTTACACCAATTATTCTTATAAGCTACCCAATTATTAATAAGAATTTTAGACACATGTTGTACATTTTACATAAAGTACCCAATCTGTCCCTATTTAATCTTTTTTAGTCAGTCCTTGACATGTACCTTATATTTCTCTTGGCTCTTGTTTGTCAAATCTATTAAATGTAGCTTTTTATTTCGGTTTTTGACTAAAATCTTGAAAATCTTAGAGTTGATCAAACGTCCATTTTTTTCATTCAGATTTATGCTTACCCTTGTTGTGTATATTTTCAGCCAGAGCCCCAGTTATTTTACCCTTCAATACATACTTTTCCAAGATTTTCAGTCCTTTAACTTCCCCACTGATAGGTCTCATGTGATTCTAATTGGGCACCATCATATTTTAATTATTCTATTCTTGTTTCTTTAAATATTTTAGCATTGAACTAAGGATTTTGGTGTTCAGTTATGATATTCCTATAACTTTTCCTTTTACATGGCAAACAATGGATTCTTTTCAACTTCTACTTTTATCCCCTTGTTCTAATGCTTAAAATAAATTTTCTTTAATTACTTCTTTCTTTATTGTATCAATATTTTTTATCATAACTTTCAGGTATTCTCACTATTTTTATGTTGACTCTTCTTGATCTATTCTCCAAATCCTCCTTCTTTCCTGGCATGATGTTTCATTTCCTCTTCTATTTTTTTTCTTTGTTCATATTTTGTTTAGTTATTTCTTTATCTCTTATAATTTTCCTGACTTCACCTTACCCAATTCTAATTTTCAAGGTGGAATTTTCCTCTTTAAAATTCTGGATCTTTTTTTCCCTTGGGTTATTCTTTCTTTTTTGGCTTTTCCTCCATCGCTCATTTTATTTTAAAAGTATTTTTTAAGATCTTTGAGTTCTTTTGGTGCAGGTGACCATTTGACATTACCATTTGGGGATTTATTTATTTCAATATCATCTTCTGAAGATGAATACCAATCTTCTCTATTCCCCAAGTAGCTTTCTGTGATTGGATTCTTCCTTCTTTGCCTGAGCATTTTTTGTGGTAATAGCTTAATTGTTGCAATCTCCTCTAGCTCTGGGGTGTTGCCCCCAATATTCATTCGCCCCTACAGCCTGGCACGAGAGCCAAACATCCAACATCCTGTGAGTGCCAACAACAAAAATCTTTCTGCTGATCACTGTCTTGCCCTGCAAGAAAAGGGAGAAGATGGGGATAGGAGAGGGGTGGGGTGTGATGGAGGGGAGGGTACATTGAGGGAAGGAGTAATCAGAATGCAAGGTATTAGGAAGGGGGAGGATGGAAGTGATGAGGAGAAAAATTGGACATGTTACAAAGTGAGGTAAAAGCAATTAGTATTAAAACAATAGATTGAATTAATTACTGAGAATAAATCAATACATCTTTAGTTTGGAGAAAAGAATTTCAGTCTAAATTTCCTAGAGGAAAGTAACCTTGGGTAAAATTTGGCATTGATGGAAAAATCAATATTTTAAGGGTAAATTTGATTTTATGATTGCCATTTAATCAGGAACTAGAACATATATAGAAAGACTTGTAAGTCACTAAAGACTTGCCTCAAAAGATGTTCCTTAGCCAAAGTGAAATTATAATCATATTTGAACCCTGGTTATTGGAACTTGCCATTTTTAGATGCTGTGGGACTATTAAGTGACTGTTCTTCTGAGTCTAACTCCATGTATGGGAAGCACGAAAGGCCATCTGAACCTTCAATCCATGATGCCAGTAAGCTGAAGAGATGCTGGTATGAACTGAATAGGTGATCTCAAGGGAAGGGTGGGACAGCAGCTGTTCAGTATGGGTTGAGGTGGGATTCTCCTGACTCAATTTCCCCACTGACACCTGGCAGACTTTAAGCCTGACAATGCAGGTGGATAATCTAATCCTGCCTCGGACTGACATGAAGTTGGGGAGATATTGTGTCCCTGCAATGACTTTACTATTGGTGGCAATTTCCTATAGTCAAAAGGTTTGTAAGCTTAATACTAGATCTATTCAATTATAGATTATAGGTAGGGGAACATCCGAGGTTGTCTAAAATTAAGCTATTAGGCATAGGACTTATTATTTAGGTCTAGAGCTTGTGAAGTTAACAATATAAATATTATCTGTGTCTCTGTTGGTTAATGTTTAAAAAAAAACAAATCCTTTTGTGGTCCATATTGTAAATGCTTTAAAAAGATGTATCATCTGACCAAAAGTTTGAGTTGCTTTATCTGTTATAAACTGTGTTAAAAATTAAATTTTAAAAAAAGATTTTGGATCTCATTGGATTTTAAAGGTCTTTTTTAAGATCTTTGAATTCTTTTGGTGCAGGTGACCATTAGACGTGACTATTTGGGGATTTATTTACTTCAATATCCTCTTCTGAAGATGAACCCCAGTCTTCTCTATTCCCCAAGTAGCTTTCTGTGATTGCATTCTTCATTCTTTGCCTGAGCATTTTTTGAGGTAATAGCTTAATTGTCACAATCACCTCTAGCTCTGGGGTATTGGGGATGGTACCACTTGCCCCCAATATTCAGTTCCCCCTTACAGTTTGGCAGCAGAGCCAAACCTCCAAATTCCTGTAAGTGCCAACAGCCAAAGTCTTTCTGCCCCAATGATCACTGACTGTATGCTTGTATCCATCTAACCCTTCTCTCTTCGCTGCTGCACAGTTGGGTCTGGGGGACATAATAAAGAAAAAGATGGTGTAACTGTTTTTGAGTACAGATAACAAGCCAGCAGCTTATCAATGGAATAATATATTGTGATCAGGTAGGATTTATACCAGGAATATAGGACTGGTACAATATTAGAAAAACTAATAGCATAAATCATCATACCAATAGCAAAGCTAACAGAAACCACATGGTTATCTCAATAAACGAAGAAAAATTTTTGAAAAAATATAACACCCATTCCTAATGAAAACACTGGAGAGCATAGGAATAAATGGAATTTTCCAAAAAATAATAAGCAGTATCTGCCTAACATCTTCAGCAAGCATTATATGCAATGGGGACAAGCTAGATGCATTTCCAGTAAGATCAGTGGTGAAACAAGAATGTCCATTATCACTACTATTGAAAATAGTTCTAGAAATGTTAGTTGTATCAGAGAAGAAAAAGAAATTGAAAAATAACAATAGGTAAAGAAGAAACTAAGTTATCACTCTTTGCAGATGATATGATGATATACTTAGAAGCTCCCAAAGAATCACATTAAAAACTATTTGAAATAATAAACAAAGCTGACAAAGTTGCAGGTTACAAAATAAACCCACATAAACTTTTGCATTTCCAAATACTACTAAAAAAAAGTCCAACAGCAAGAGATAAAAAGAGAAATTCCATTTAAAACTAAGGTAGGCACTATAAAATATTTGGGAGCGTACCTGGCAAAACAAACAAAACAGGCTTCAAACAAATGAAGTCAGATCTAAGCAAGTGGAAAACATCAGTATCTCATGGGTAGGCCAAGTCAATATAAAAAAAATGAAAATTCAACCTAAATCAATTCACTTATTCATGCCATACCAAACAAACTATCTGATAATTATTTTCTACAGCTAGAAAAAATAATATCAAAATTCTTCTGTAAGAACCAATGGTCCAGAATATCAAGTGAACTAATTAGAATAAGTGCTAGGGAAGGTACCCTAAATTTACCCCATCTCAAGTTGTATTTACAAAGCAGCAATTTTCAAAACCACTTGGTACCAGCTAAGAAATATGGAGATAGACCCGTGGAATAGGTTAGGTACTCAAGACAGTACACATTGAATATAATAATCTACTGTTTGATTAACCCAGTTTCTGTAATACGAACTCACTGTTGAACAAAAATTGCAGGGAAAACTGGATAACAGTGTGACAGAAACTAAGCATAGACTAATGCCTGACACTGTATACTAGAATAAAGTCCAAATGGATTCATGATCTAAGTATAAAGACTGATGCTATAAACAAATTAGTGGAGCAAGGAATAGTGTATTTATCAGATTTATGGAGAAGGGAAGAATTTTTGACTAAACAAGAGATAGAAAACATTATGAAGTGAAAAATGGATAATTTTGATTACATTAAGTTGAAGTTTTATCACAATCAAACTCAATGCACCAAGATTAGGAGGGAATCAGAAAACTGGGAAACAATTTTTGCACTAGCATCTATGATAAAAGCCTCATTTCTAAAATATATAGAGAACTAAGTCAAATGTACAAGAATACAAGTCATTTCCCAATTGATAAATAGCGAAAGCATATGAACAGGCAGTTTTTAAAGGAAGAATTTAAAACTAACTACAGTCATATTAAAATAATGCTCTAAATCACTATTGATTAGAGAGATGTAAATCAAAACAACTCTGAAATACCACATCACACCTATGAGATTGGCTAACATGAAAAAACAGGAAAATGATCAATGTTGGAGAAGATGTGGGAGAGTTAGAACACTAATTGGTTGTTGGCAGAGCTGTGAGTTGATTCAACCATTCTGGAGAGCAATTTGGAACTATGCCCAAAGGAATACACGAATATGCATATCCTTTCACCCAGCAATACTACTTCTAGGACTATGTCCCCAAGAGATCATACAAATAGGAAAGGTTCCCACATGTGCAAAAATATTTATAGAATCTCTCTGTGGTTACCAAAAACTAAAAATTAAGGGAATTCACAATTGGAGAATGGTTGAATAAATTGTGATATATGAATGTACTGGAATACTATTGTGCTATAAGAAATGGTGAACAAGAAAATTTCAGAGAGACCTGCAAAGACTTATATACACTGATGCTGAGTGAAAGGTGCAGAACTAAGAGAACTTTGTACACATCTACAAGCACAGTGTGTGAGGAATTTTTCTGACAGACTTAGGACTTGATTACAATGCAAGGACTGAAAAAGTTCACAGTGATCTCTTAAAGCAAAATGCTTTCCACCTCCAGAGAAAGATCTATGGAATATGATGGTAGAATGAAGTAGATCATTTTCGTCTGTACTGTTTTATTTGGTTTTTTTAAGATTTCAACCATTCATTTTAATTCTTCTATGTAATATGACTAAGGTGAAAATGTATTTAGTAGGAATGTATGTGTAGAGCCTGTATAAAATTGTATGCCATCTCAGGGAGGGAAGCAAAAATATCTAAGAAGTCTGAAAGTGATCATAGAGCACTGAAAACAAATAAAATAATAAAAAAAAATTTGTTTCCTATATTGTTCAACTCCTTAATCTGCTGATGACTTTGAGAAAGATGAGGAGGGGAGACTAAGAGACAGCTGAATAGGCAAAATGTGGCTTTGAAATTCATTGCTAAGAAATTAAATGTAATTCCAAAAGTTGAAACTTAGTCCAAATATCCTTCAAAAATAGAAGAAATAGACATGATTTCTAAGGACAATTTCACAAAAAAAAAATATATTGGGAAACTTTGTACACCTTCTCTTGTACTCATGAGCGCATATTATTTAAGGCAGAGATGTGCTTCCCTGATCTAATATCTCATGACCAAGAATAGAAAGATCCTTCTTTTGAGAATTAATAAAACAGGGCGGAGCTAAGATGGCGGAGTGAGAGCAACGACTCACCTAAGCTCTCGGACAAACTCCTCCAGGTACATCCAAAAGGAGAATCTGACCAAAGTTTGGAGGTGCGGAATCCAGTGGGAGACAGAAGGTAACAGTTTCGGAGCTCACGTTAGACTGGAGGATCCACGGGAAAGGTCTGTTCTGTGGGGGTGAGCCCACAGCGCACAGCGCAGCGGAGAAGAAGGGACCTGAGAAACCTGAGCTGCAGGCAGAACCAGAGGAGCGGCACCAAGGGGGGGACACAAGCCGAACCTAGTCAGTGAGAGCCGCGGAGAGCCAGATATCAGTGCAGCAGCTCCTGAGACCTTCAGCCCAGGGATCAATCCTCGGTAAGTCACCTACTTGAACTTCCGGGAGCCAGGATGGCGGAGTGATCAGTAAATGCTCTCTCCTCCCCCCTTGATGACCTTGAAAGAACCATAAAATATTTCCTCAGAAAAATCCCAGATCAGCAGAAACAGCAGAAGGAGGCCAGTAGTCTCATAACACCTGAGATGAGGAAAATAGCTAAGGAGGATTCCTCCTATGGTGGCAGAGGCAAAACAGAAGGACAGAGGACCCAGGGCAGGGAAAACTTGCCCTAGGACCCAGGCAAGATTCAGCACCAGGAGAGGAGCCCCAGGAGGGGTGGGAACACACATTAGCATCTAGGCGTGCCTCAGCTGTCCAAGGGAATCAGAAAAACAATACGGCAGTTGGGATTACTAGCCCCTGAGGTTGCCTTTGCCTCAGGTCAGCTGAGACGATATCTCCTGTTACTAGACCACTCCACCCCCGGTACTTAACAAGCTAAACCTAAGGCTGATTGGGGAAACACCAAACAAAAACCTGCTTTTAGCTTTTTCACACATCAGCTCAGCAAAAAGTTCTCTACCTTTGGACTGAAAGAACCAGAAGCCACAACACTCAATCAACATCATGAAGAAAAAGCAGAGGGCTGAAAGAACCATAGAATCTTTCTATGGGGATAAGGAC
>JAQQSK010006505.1:0-14401 GCA_028658325.1 Potorous gilbertii
TGTCATTCTTTTGGTTTTGTTTTGTGATTTCTTGGTTTCTCAGAAAGTCATTGGCCTCCATCTGTTCCATTCTAATTTTGAGAGAACTATTTTCTTCAGTGAGCTTTTGAACTTCTTTTTCCATTTGGCTAATTCTGCTTTTGAAAGCATTCTTCTCCTCACTGGCTTTTTGAACCTCTTTTGCCAATTGAGTTAGCCTATTTTTCAAGGTGTTCTTTTCTTCAGCATTTTTTTGGGTCTCCTTTATCAAGGTATTGACCCGTTTTTCATGCTTTTCTTGCATCTCTCTCATTTCTCTTCCCAGTTTTTCCTCCATCTGTCTAACTTGATTTTCAAAATCCTTTTTGAGCTCTTCCATGGCCTGTGTCCATTGGATATCTATTTCAGATGTTTGGGATACAGAGACCTTGACTCCTATGTCTTTACATGATGGTAAGCATTGGTCTTCCTCGTCAGAGAAGAAGGGCGGAATCATCTGTTCCCCAAGAAAATAACCTTCTATGATCTTATTATTTTTCCCTTTTCTGGGCATTTTCCCAGCCAGTTACTTGACTTCTGAGATTCCTGTCCACCCTCGCCTAGATCTGCCCAGCTAGTGCTTGGGGTCTGAGATTCAAATGCTGCTCCCCAGCCTCAGGGCTTTCGACAGCAGGCCTGGCTTCTATTCAATGGGAGCTTAAGTTCTGGTGCTCAGGTGGGGCCAGGACCACCTCCAGGCTCAGTTCCCTCAAGGGGTTTATGCAGAGACCTTCTGTAATGGAATTGCTGCCAAGCTCCTGCCTTCTCCAGGAGCCTCTGGCCACCCACTGCCTCTGTTGCTGCCTCCTGATGGGGGCCCGAGTCATGGAGACACCCACTCCCCTCTCAGCCCATCCAGACATCTCTCTCACTGACCTGTGCATCTGTGGGTGGAGGGACCTTCGCGGCTTCTGGAGATTCCGTCCCTGAATTCTGCTCGGATCTGCTTTCTCCTCTCTGTGCCACACTGCCAGAGCAGGGCTGGGCTCCGCTCCCATTCGGTGCATGATGGACCTTTGGGATCAGTGTTTCAGGGCTCTCTGGGATCAGTGTTTCAGGGCTCTCTGGAATGGAAATCTCCTTCACTGTGTTGCTGTGTGGCTTCCACTGTTCCAGAATTTGTTGGGAGTTCTTTTTAGAGGAAATCCATGGGCTGTGGGTTCAGAGCTAGCATATGTGAGTCTTTCTACTCTGCCATCTTGGCTCCAACCCCCTGAACAAATCCTTTTATTAAAGGGATAGTTGCTGTAAAGTTTGGATTCAGTCAAAGGGCCACACTTGAGGACCTAGAGGGCCACATGTGGTCTCAAGGCCACAGGTTTCCCACCCCTACTCTACTGTCTTTGGTTCTAGTTATAGCTCTAAGAGGATGTGGAGGGAGAGACTCAATGATGAACCTACATTTCTAAGGTATAATGTTGTACACCTGATTATCTGAGCTCCAGCTTCTTCATCAGTAAAATTAATAGATTGAACTAGATAACTGAAACAGTTCTTTTACCTCCAAATATATTATTCTCTAAATAGAATTAGTAATAAGTTAGATTTGTTCAATTCAATTAACTCAGACGGTGGGTCTTTCCCCATCTCAGTGGTACCATGGATGTGTGCTCATCCTTTGTTGCTGAAGAAGACATGCCATCAGAGAAATAATGACATGACTTGCACTGGACTTTGTTTTGAGTGAGGGAGGGCTGTGCAGGTCACCAGCCTCACTTCTCCTCCAGAGCCATCTGAATCCAGTGACCAGATATTCATCAGGATGCCTGGAGATGACCCAGGATGAGACAATTGGGGTTAAGTGACTTGCCCAAGGTCACACAGCTAGTGAGTGTCAAGTGTCTGAGGTGAGATTTGAACTCAGGTCCTCCTGACTCCTGCTTTATCAACTGCTCCCCCTAGATGCCCCTGGTACAATGGATAAAATGGACCTGGAGTTAAGAACTGAGGTCAAATTCAACATCAGACATTTAATAGCTCTGTGACTCTGGGCAAGTCACAACCTCTGTCTGCCTCAGTTTATCCAACAGTAAAATGGAAATCATAATAGCACTTATCAAACAGTGCTAATGGTTTTTATTTTCTTTTATTTTCTTCACAGTTGTTATTGTGAAGATTAAGTGAAATATTTATAAATGCTTAACACAATGCATGGTATGTAGGAGGCACTTAACAAATGATTATTCCCTTCCTATTTCCTTTTCCCTTCTCCATTCAGACAATTCAGAAGAATAGGATCTTCCACCCCAAAAATCCACAGAGATCTTATATACTCATTCTTCTTTTCATGATATAGGAGCAGGAGTGCACCAGGTTTGGAGGAAGGGAGCATATTGGCAATTTTGTTTGCAATACAATGAAGCAAATTCTGGTTACTAAAAGAAGCTAAAAAGTGCCCCAGAAGCTCTCCTGGCCAGGCCTTCAGAAGTCACAGCTGTTATTCAAGATAAGTGTAAGTATGGTGGGGCAGGGAGGAATGCCTATAGGTGACAAACCATAGATTGTCTTTTCTTTATCCTTTTCAACTCACCTCACCCTTCCCTTTCATTTTATCTTCTACAGACTTCCTTCTGGTTGGCTGAACAGGCCAAATTAATATGATTTCAGAAACCCCTCAACCTCCCTAAATATCTCCCTACTTCTGAAATGAAACCTACATACTCTATTAACAAGGAAAAATAACTGAAGATTTTCATTCCCCAATTAGAAATTAAAACAAGGCAATGCACATCTGAGGTAGAAGTAATTCTGGAGTATCACTAACTTTCAGTTAATGCACTCAATGAATCATAAAATGAGTATAAAATATTGACTCCTAAGGTCTTCTACTTAGTGCAGGGTGGTGAGGGGGTGGAGGTAGGGGAGAGGAGTAATAAAGGATTATGCAACTTACTTCAAGAGGTGTAAAAGAGAAGAAAAAATTATGCTGTGAACAAATAAGAGTGTATGATGCTTATGTTTCTTCCAATCCCGTGTAATACCTATATACTCAAAAACCACTCTCCTTCAAAGAGGAGAAAATGAAAGTGCTGAAGGAATGAATTCCTAATTTCTCATTGATCATAACTGACAAAGCATAATAATTTGGAAACATTGAGGAAAAGAATAGAAAGAGGCAAGATTAAATTTTCACCTATGTGAGATCATAGAAGGTAAAAGACCATGACATGGAGAAGGAAGAGAGAAAGGCTATTGAACACCTGGAGCTTCAAAGTAAGTATGAGGATCATAGATTTAGAGCCAAAAAGGACATTAAAGAGTAAAGAGTCTCAACTCTCCATTTTGCTATTGAGGAACACAGTAAATAGCAGAGTCCGAATTTGAATTCAGGGCCCTGAACTCTAAGTTCATCACTCTTTCCACTGTAACACATTGTTACTCATGAAGGAGGAGGGCAGAAGGTAGAATAGACCATATTGGCAGTGGGGTGGGGAGAGAGCCTTGTGCTCTAGGGAATGATGTAAGTACCCAGAATCCATCAAGTAAGATGTTATCCAACAATGGTCAGAGGAAGAAGAAAAAGATGGTGCTAGATGACTCCATACTCAAGGATACTAAAGTAGCCCTTTTAGGACTTTATCTGGCAGAGAGATCCCAGTGCATTTATCTGAGACACAAAGCATCCTTAGAAGTATCAAAGTTGATGATTATGACTTGGTCTTCATGATTCCTTTGAGGAAAGATGATCCCACTAGGAGTAACCTGGAAAACATCAGTAACACCTATTCCATCCTAAGGGGATGGGTACACAGATGATGTTTTCATTACCACTATCCACCTAAGGTAAGGAGTTGGAATGGTGTACTTATTTTAAAAGTGATAGAAATGGTTTTAAAAGACGGGGGAGGGAAAAGTAGAATTATATATTAAGAAGGTATGTGCATGTAAAAAAATCCAGAAACCTGAGGAGAGAAACACAATGGAAAGTATTTGGATGAGAAATGATCAATAAAGATAGAAATCAAATTATTTTGTTATCGGGGTTCACCATAGGTAACCTGGACAGAAGGAGAAATTAGATGAGGAATTGTGGAAGCCAAGCATGCAAGTATGGTATTGTTATAATGTGGTACACCAATCAACCAGACCAGCCAGAACTTTCTTTTTGCCAGAATTAGAATAGCTGATGAATCTGTGATTTGCCCTAATAACACTCCCATCCTTTAAATGATGGAGGAAGTAAAAAAGGGATATGATCATCTGCACCTGATTCTGACCCTTAAGGAGAAAGTGACAACTCAGATCAAAACAGCCAGAATCTTGTAAACCAGGCATGGTGACACATAGCTGTATTCACAGTCACTAGGGAGACTGAACTTTATGAATCAGCTGCATCAGGGAGTTCAGTGTCACAGTAGATCTAGAGTCAGTGATCGAGGTATCCATACTACCTAGCACCAATTCGGTAAATCTCTGGAAGCAGGGGGGCCACCAGACTTGATGAAGGAGAAGTAAACTAAGTCAGAAACAGAACAGGATGAAGCTTTTAAGACAATCAGTTGGGTTCACCTGTGAGTGACCACTAGAGAGAGATAGGGACACCTAATTTCAAAGAAAACAGACAAAAAGATGTACACTGCTAGTTCTTATCACAAGGAGTAAAGTGATCTATCCATCAATAGATCATTAAAAATAATCACACTAAGACATGGACCATAGATAGAGTAGATTTCAAAGATTTGAAAAGAAAAGAGAGGTATTATTCAATAGACTAATGTTTTGCAGTATAAACAACTCCAAGAGGTATGGGAATCTCTTAAGAATAAAATGCTGAAGGCACAAATAGAAATGATTACCATGAAGAGGGATAGCAGGGACATAAAACGGTCAATGTGGATACCCAGAGATTCTATCAACAAACTGAGATTTTCAAAAGCTGTGTGTATTAGAAGGAAGCAAGAGCAAGTAACTGAGGAGGAGGAGACAAATAGTACCTCATTCTGTAAGGATGAGCTGAGGCTAGCAATAAATTTGATGGACAATCAACAAGTGTTTTTATTAAACTATGTTCATGCAAGAGAAGGATGAAAAAAGATAAGATCTATGATTCAATTCAATTCAACAAATAATTATGAAGCACATACCAAGTTCAGGGCATCATGATGTTTAACAGAGAGAAGACTACTGACTCAATTTCTATTTTACTTCTATTTTTTTCAAGGAGAATGATCTAGGGAATAAGAATTATATGGGGGAAACGTAAGGTAGAAATTCAAGTAGATATACAAAATGGTCATCTAGCTGTCTTCTATCAGTTTGAGTCACCGGGTCCAGATAATCTTTGCTCTAGGGTATTGAAAAAACCAGGAGAATATGACTATTGAAGGTCATTGCTACTGGTCTTTGAAAGATTGTGGAGAACAGAAAGGTGGAGAAGGGAAAATATCCCAAAAATTTTTGGAGGGTATAATTTTTTAATAAATTAATTTATTTTTGTTTTCAACATTCACTTCCACAATATTTTAAGTTCCAAATTTCCTCTCTATCTCTCCCTTCCACCAACTCCAAGAGATAGTCCATTCTGAATATCTCTTCCCCCAATATGCTCTCCCTTCTATTATACTTTCCTTTCTCACATCTACTTCCCCTAAATTTTTTTTTGTTAGGCAAGAGAGATTTTCATACCCCATTGCCTGTATGTCTTCTTTCCCAGTTGCATGTAAAAACAATTTTTAACCCTTGTTTTTAAAACTTTGAATCTCAACTTCTCTCCCTTCCTTCCTCCTCACCCATCCTCATTGAGAAGGCACACAATTTGATAAAGGTTATACCTGTGTAGTCATGCGAAAACACTTCCATAACAGTTATGATGTGAAAGATTTAACAATATTTTCCTCCATCCTATACTACCCTCATTTATTCTATTCTGTCTTTTCATCCTCTCCCTTCTCAGATATATTCACTTTTTAATTACCCCCTTTTCCATTTGCCCTTCCTTCTATCATCCCCCCATCCCTGACTTATCCTCTTTCTCCCTACTTTCCTGTAATGTAAGATAGATTTTCATACCGAATTGAGTGTGCATACTCTTCCCTCCTTAAGCCAAATCCGATGAGAGTAAAGATCACTCTTTCCCTCTCAACTCTCCCCTTTTCCCCTCTGTTGAGAAAGTTTTTCTTGCCTCTTTTATGAGAGAGATAATTTACCCTATTCTATTTCTCCTTTTCTCCTCCCAATATATTACTCTCATTCCTTAATTTTATTTTTTAGATATCATCCCTTCACATTCAACTCACCCTGTGTCCTTTGCTTATACGTATATAATCCCACCAACTACCTTAATAATGAGAAAAATCTCAAGAGTTACAAATATTATCTTTTCATGTAAGAATGTAAACATTTCAACTTTAGTAAGTCCCTTATAATTTTTCCTTCCTGTTTACCTTTTCAGGTTTCTCTTGATTCTTGTGTTTGAAAGTCAAATTTTGTATTCAGCTCTGGTCTTTTCATCAAGAGTGCTTGAAAGTCCTCTATTTTATTCAATTACCATTTATTTCCCTAAAGTATTACAGTCAGTTTTGCTGAGTAGACGATTCTTGGATTTAATCCTAGCTCCTTTGACTTCTGGAACATAATATTCCAATCCCTCTAATCCCTTAATGTAGCAACTGTTAGATATTGTGCTATCTTGATTGTGGTTCTGCAATACTCAAATTGCTTCTTTCTGTCTGCTTTTTAGGCCAATATTCTCATTGGCCTAAGAACTCTGGGATTTGGCTACAATATTCCTAGGAGTTTTCCTTCTGGGATCTCTTTCATGAAGTGATCAATGGATTCTTTCAATATCCATTTTACTCTCTGGTTTTAGAATATCAGGGCAATTTTCCTTGATAATTTCTTGAAAGATGATGTCTTGGCACTATTCTAGATTGTGGCATTCAGGTAGTCCAATAATTTTTAAATTGTCTCTCCTAGATCTATTTTCCAGGTCAGTGTTTTCCAATGAGATATTTCACATTGTCTTCTATTTTTTTCATTCCTTTGATTTTATTTTATAATTTCTTGATTTTTTCATAAAGTCATTAGCTGCTCCATTCTAATTTTTGTGGAATTATTTTCTTCAGTGAGTTTTTGGACCTTCTTTTTCCATCTGACAAATTCTGCTTTTGGGGGCATTCTTCTCATTGACTTTTTAGATCTCTTTTGCCATTTGGATTAGCCTATGTTTTAAGGCATTATTTTTTTCAGCATTTTTGGGTCCCCTTTAGCAAGCAGTTGACTCATTTTTCATGATTTCTTACATCAATCTCATTTCTCTTCCCAATTTTCCTCTACTTTTCTTACTTGATTTTCAAAATCATTTTTGAGCTCTCCCATGACCTAAGACCCATTTATATTTTTCTTGGAGGATTTTGATGCTGAAGCTTTGACTTCATTTTCTTCTTCTATTTGTATATTTTGGTCTTCCTTGTCAACAAAATAAGAATCTATAGTCTGATTCATTTTCCAGTATTTGCTCATTTCCCCAGCCATTTACTTGGCTTATGAGCTTTTTGTAAAAGTATTTCTCTGATTCCAGCATGGGTAGGGGAGGGTATTGTCAGCCACTCGATCCCCCCAAAATATGTCAGCCTAGAGCTCCAGAAACAGCCACTACTGCTCTCTGTCACTCTGGGACTGGGGTCAGAAAACTCTACTCTCTTATGTAGGTCCAACAGGTTTTTTTCCACTGACTTTCCCATTTGTCCTTTGGGTTTTAGGGCTGTGAAGTCTGGAAACCACCACAGGTGCCAAAGATTCAATCTTCCCCATGGACTGCTCAGGTACCGTCTGTGCCAGTTTGACCTAGACTTTGCTTTGCTCCAAGTAGTACACAATAGATGCTTTCCATGGACCTTCCAGACTGTCTTGGGCTGGAGATTTGCTTCACTCTGTCATTCTGTGAGTTTTGCAACTCCAGAATTTTAGAGCCAATTTTAACAGTTTTTTGCCTAGGCTTGGGGGAGAACTCTAGCAAGTCTCTGCTTCTACTCCACCATCCTGGCCCCACATTTTTTAAATACAATATAATGAAGTGCCAAGGATGGATCAATTAGCAAAATTCTAGGGTGCATTATTAATGGGATGGCCTGTAAGTATAATCATGGCTCAGAGCCTCTCAAAATCTCCAGATGTTGCCATATGGAACAGATCCTATCCTAGGGATCAGTATGAAAACAGAGGCATTTTTCTCTTTGACTCATATGTCCATCTGGAGTACTTTAGAAAAATCTCTACATATATTTTTGCTATAGATTATGTCTAAGGTTCTCCAAAGCAAACAATGAAGTCTCAACTCTATAACAAACAATCAGTGTATAATATGGATATCAAGTGACTTGCCTAGGGCCACACAGGTAATAAGTACCTAAAAGGGAATTTGTCTTCCTTATTCTAAGCTCAGAACTCTTATCCCCTGCATCATCAAAGACATCCAAAAGTATAATGGATCTCCTAGAAAGCTAGTGTGTCTCCTATGCCTTGCCAGATGCTTAAACAAACCCTCATAAAGGTTGTTATACAATGAATCCTTTGCCATATAAAAAGTTGTACTAGATGATCTCCAGGGTCTCTTTCAAATGCTGTGAATCTATGATGTTTTAGGTTTTTTTTACCTTGATTTTCTATAAAAGAACTTCTGTCCTGGGGATTCATTAATTGGATTATTTCTGTGAAACACATGTGTGTATTTGCATGCATGTACATAAAGCTGCTGAAAGGCTATAATAGCAATTTTCACTTCCAGTTCTCAGGCTGTACCAATGTGTTTTGACCAGTGGTTTAAATTTTCAAGAGCTATATAAATAAAATTTAAATCTCCAATCCAATTAATGCATTAAAAGCAGAGAAAGTTTTGCTCAAAAAGCAGTATCTGCCATGTATTTTGTGCCCTAGAATTATCCCCACCTATGTATAAGGCTAAAAAGGGCCACCTATTACAGGAGAGATGTATCTAAAAAATCTCTCAAGCTGCCTGTAATAATCTCCATTATGTATAATGACCATTTTGATAATAGTCTTTAGAAGAGGTAATAGCCCTGCTGAATGGTTATTACCTGTCTGTTCATGCTGGAAGCAAGATGCAGGAGCCAGAGGGGACAGTCAAATGGTCCTCGTGGTGTATTCTGAGGGAATAAGAAATATTTAACAGAATACAAGAAACAGACAAGCAAGTGCCTTTCGTGGCAAAAGCTGTCTGCAATGGTGCCACAAGCCTTCCTGAAATTCATCATTTCAGGAGAATGTTCCTAATAATGGATCTTGTTCTCAGCCTTTAGACCACTTACATTCAGAGAATCACAAGGTCTATTTAAAAAGAGGAGGAAAAGACAACTGAACATCATTCTACTCTCTCTGATATTTGTAGGCAAGGATTAAAAGAGAGCTCTGAAGTAGAAGGATATAACATTATGCCAGCATTGAATTTCAGGGAAATATCTGAGACATTGGAAGCCTAGTTCACGAACAGGGGACCTATTCAAAGTTTCAGGTTCAGTTAAGTCAAATCTGGAGCAGTTACCAACTAGAATAGAAAGGACGTTTTCAAACTCTAGATGGCTTACCCTTTACAAGCAGGAGTGAGTCCCCATTTCGTTATAACTATGGAACAATTTTCAGAGTACACTCTCCCTTAGCATTATGCTTGCACTTGAATAAATGAGATTTATGTAAATCTTTTGTAAACTTTTCACTTTTAAGTGCTATATAAATCCTAGTGATGAAGATGATGATCAAGGAGAATTGGTCTGGGAGAGGGTGGGATACATGAGCTGTGTAAACACATTTACATATTGTAATTGATCTGTAGTCACATTGAAATTCATATACCCATCAATGGTAAAATTTAGAATCCACTCATACCAGTGTATTCTGTGAGACTCATCACACAGGGGCCTTCCCATAAATCCTCTCCAATAGTTCCAGCCTAGATTGGGGACCTTCCGGTCATGTTCTTTCCATTGTTAAACACCAAGGTTATCTGTTAATTAGCCCTCACTAAATTAGACCATTTCTTTTTGGTTAATTAGGCAAAGAGAGTCCACTAATTCACAACCTACACCATTTTTACTTTTCATTCCAGAGTGTGGATCTTACTGCGGATAGCATCAGACCACTTAAAGCTACTTAGGGGGAATTCAATTCATCTGAGGGTGATAAAGTTATAAAAAATCCAAGGAAGTTCATCCTACAGTTAGAGATATAAAAATTGAACACATATACACACACGCACACACACACACACACACACACACATAACCTCCAGTGTACACATTATTCACTTCCAGTGGCATAATGGGAAGGATAGCAAACTAGGAATGGGATGAAACCAAGGCTGTAGTCCTCATTCTGCCACTCAATTGTCTATATGATGCATGACACTTAATTTAAGCTCTTCTCAATTTATTCACCTGTAAAATGATGGGATTGGATGAGCTGTTCTATCTGTAAGTTCTTTTTCAGTTGTAACAGCCAATGAATGCTACTTCAAAATTTTAATCATATTTTTAGGTCCATACTAGACTCAATAGAAAGAATAAGACAATTATATTTTTATGACTTCCTCAGGATATACACACATGTGTTGTGAGTAAATTGGAAAATAGGGAATTAGCCATCCTCCCTATCCTAAAAGGCCTTCAAATCCTATCTCTTTCATTAAACTTTCTATAATTTCTGAAGCCTTCATTGATCTTCCCTGAACATCTATACAAATGAGTGCTTAGCATACATGGTCTTGTATAGCTTGGAATTGTTTCATATATGATCTTCGTGTCTCGTTAACTAATTAGACTAAAAGCATCTTGAGAGAATAGGACATGCTTTAAACCTTTCTCTTTCTCCTGTCATGCTGAAAATAAACCTATAACCCAATAAATGTTTATTTGAAGGGTGTTAATCTTTTGTGCACAAGAAGTGAAGCACTGGAGTCATATACATCCCCCTTAAGATGGGAAATGAAGAATCCCTTGGCTCACTAAGCACTAATGTACTCTAAGTGCCATTTCTCTCTGTGAAAAAAAGAGAGAGATTTTTTAAAATTCTCATTAATTGATCAGAAACAAAGAATGAGATGGGGGAGGGGGCGCACACATATACCTACAGAAAAAGAAAGTATGAGAAACAGATTTGGTGTAGTAGATAGAAAACCACCCTCAGAACAGGAAGACTAGGTTCTAGTCTTAGTACTAGTCATATGAACCTAACCAACTTCACTTGGCTTTTCAGTGCTCTTGGAAACTATTTAAAACTATATTTCCTTTTTTAATCATTAATTTTTAGTTTTCAACATTCACTTTCATAAGATTTTTGAGTTCTAAATTTTCTCCCCATCCCTCCCTTTCCCCTCCCCAAGATGGCATGCAATCTGATATAGACTATACATTTACATTCATATTAAATATATTTTCACATTAGTCATGTTGTAAAGAATTAGAACCCATGAGAAAAAACACAATAAAGAAGAAACAAAACAAAGGAGTAAGTAGTATGCTTCAATCTGCATTCAGACTCCAAAGTTCTTTCTCTGGATGTGTATACTATTTTCCATTATGAGTCTTTTGGAGTTGTCTTAGATCCTTGCATTGCTGAGAAGAGCTAAGTCTATCAAAGTTAAAAACTATATAAGTTTCAAACAAAGCATCTCTGCATTGTTAGAAAAAATATTCTCACTTAAGAGTTCTTTATACCAATGAACTTACAGAGCTAGTCCCTAACAGAAATAATTGCATCCATCTACGGATAAAAATATACATATACATGCATGTTTATAGATATATGTGTACATGTACACATATTGTGCATATATACATTTTACATGTGTATGAATAAATACATATGTATATGTACAAATGTATACGCATATGTACATATGTACATGTGTGTATGACAATTGCAAAAGAATAAAAGCTGGTTCAGACAATGGAACAGAAGCAGCAAGTTGGCCCAGCTTGGCTTCATTTGCATCCTTACAACAATGGACAGTGATGAGGTATTTATGATTTGTCTTCCCAGGGTTTCCCACAATGATTTCTGAAATAAAATGTTGGTGCACAACAAAGCACAGAAGTTTGAGGGCAGCCAGTATGCAATGAAAAGAATGAAGCACATCATCTTATTTGGAGGGTTGTCACATGGAAGATAGATTAGAATTATTTGGCTTCATTTAAGTCAGTAGAACTATGGACAATGGATGAAAATTCGAGAGGAGAAAGATTTCAACACAATATATGGAAAGACTTACTAAAAATTAGAGCAATCTCAAAATGAAATGAAATACCTTGGAAGGTAATGGGCTCCCTATTGCTAAAAGTCTTCCAGCAGATGCCAGAGGATCAGAGATTTTGTAGAAGAAATTTTTGTTTAGGAACTGAGTAAGCCAGATGACTATTCAGGTCCTTGACAATCCTAAGATTATTTAGCCATTTATTTTATAAACTGGCTGAGTCAAAAGGATTTGTACAGAAAGATGTGTACATGGGTGGAGTCAAGATGGTGGAGTAATAGCAGGAACGTGCTAGAAGTCTCCTCCCAACCTACTCATAGAACCTGTAAAAAAATAACTATAAACAAATTCTAGAGCAGCAAAAGCCACAAAAATGACAGAACGAAGCAAATTTCCAGCCCAAGACAATCGGGAAGTTCAACAGCAAGTGTCTATCACATCAGACTTGGAGCAGAGAACAGTTTGGAGTAGGCCATACCAGCATGGAGGGAGTTGGAGCAAGCCTAAGAAGAAGGAATCAGTGACAGATTTAGTGGTTTGCAGACTTCTTAACCCACTAACTCCAAAAACAGTTTGGAAGGTCAGTGGGAAGGGTATCTCATCTGGCTGAGAGGGGAGCATGATGCAACCTGAGCCCTGGCCCTGCCTCTGGCTTCAGCCAGATGGTGGTAGCCATTGCTGAAGTAGAGGCTGCTTCTGGAGTCTACCATTGAACAAAAAGCTGAAGTAATTGGCTGGGAAAATGAGGAAACATGGGGAAAAGAAACAGACTATAGATTCTTATTTTCTTGATGAAAAGGTATTTTCTTAGCTCATTGGTGTTGAGGAAGATCAAAGCATGCAACCAGAAGAAGATAACAAAGTCAAACTTTCTGTATCCAAAATCTCCAAGAAAATATGAATTAGTCTCAGGCCATGAACAAACTGACAAAGGATTTTGAAAATAAGTGAGAGTGTTAGAGGACAAAATGGAAAGAGAAATGAGAGTGATACAAGAAAATCATGAAAAAGTCAAGAGTTTGCTAAAGGAGACCTGAAAGGAACTGAAGAAAGTAACACCTTTAAAATTAGATCAATCCAAATGGGAAAAGTGGTCGAAAATGCCAATAAGGAGAACGTCTTGAAAAGCAGGATGGATCAAATAAAAAAAAAGGTTCAAAAACTTGCTAAAGAAAATAATGCCTTAAAAATTAAAATGGAGAAGATGGAAGGTAATAACTTTATGAGAAATCAAGAAATTATTAAAAAATAAGCCAAAGGGGTGGAGCCAAGATGGCAGAGTAGAAAGATTCACATATCCTAGCTCTGAACCCACAGCCCATAATTACCTAAAAAAAGAACTCCCAACAAATTCTGCAACCATGGAGCCACGCAGCAACAGGGTGAAGGAGGTTTCCGTTCCAGAGAGCCCTGAAAAACCGATCCAAAAAGTCCGTTGTGCACCGGATGGGAGCAGAGCCCAGCCCAGCCATGCCCTGACCACATGGCACTGAGAGGAGCGTGCAGATCCGAGCAGGCTTCAGGGATGGAGTCTCCAGCAACCACTAAGATCCCTCCACCCACAGGTACACAGGTCAGTGAAAGAGACGTCTGGATGGGCTGAGAGGGGAGCGGAGTATCTCCATGACTCAGGCCCCCTCGGGAGGCAGCAGCGGAGGCAGCGGGTGGACAGAGGCTCCCGGAGCAGGCAGGAGCTCAGCAGGACCTCAGGCCCATTACAGAAGGTCTCTGCATAAACCCCCTGAGGGAACGTAGCCTGGGAGGCTACCTGAGAACCTGATTTAATCTTACCCTGAATAGCAGCCAGGACTGCTGCTGAAAGCCCTGAGGCTGAGGAGCAGCATTTGAATCTCAGACCCCAAGCACTAGCTGGGTGGATCTAGGCGTGGGTGGACAGGAATCTCAGAAGTCAAGTAACTGGCTGGGAAAATGTCCAGAAAAGGGAAAAAAAATAAGACCATAGAAGGTTACTTTCTTGGTGAACAGATGTTTCCTCCTTTCCTTTCTGATAAGGAAGAATAATGTTTACCATCAGGGAAAGACACAGAAGTCAAGGCTTCTGTATCCCAAACATCTGAAATAGATATCCAATGGGCTCAGGCCATGGAAGAGCTCAAGAAGGATTTTGAAAATCAAGTTAGACAGGTGGAGGAAAAATTGGGAAGAGAAATGAGAGAGATG
>JAQQSK010006506.1:0-14400 GCA_028658325.1 Potorous gilbertii
ACGGATGGTGCGGGAGGGGCGGGCGGGCCGACGGATGGTGCGGGAGGGGCGGGCGGACCCACGGATGGTGCGGGAGGGGCGGGCGGACCCACGGATGGTGCGGGAGGGGCGGGCGGACCCACGGATGGTGCGGGAGGGGCGGGCGGGCCGACGGATGGTGCGGGAGGGGCGGGCGGGCGCGCGGCCTCGCTGGGGTGGCTTGTGCATGTTTGGGGGGCAGCGCAGCTTTGTTTGGGGGGGCCGGGAAGTTAGCGGTGGGTGCGCCCAGAGTGGGAGAAAACCCCAAGCCGCACTTCCCTGGCCCCGCAGGGCTCCCACAGTTTCTGTGCTGAGGCCGGTAACCTGAATGGTAACAATGTATCTGGAGAAAAGTCTCGGGAGCGCCGGCCTCGGGTGTGGAGGACATCCATTTATTAGAACGGGACACCGGCCCCAAGACGTCAGACCCGCCGCGGGCCACCTTGCTGCCTCCGTGGGGCAGCAGGTGAGAAGCGTGGGAGCCAGATGGAGGGCAGGTGGGTGAGGGGGCAGTGAGGTGTCTGCCGGTGACTCCTGGCCGGACTTCCCCTTCCTGGGCCTGCAGTTTCCTCCGCTGTTCCACGGTGGGTAAGATAGAATGACTACCTATATAAGATACCAAGAGATACACTTACTTGTAAGAGATACACTTATCAAAGGCACAGGACTTGTTATTTCACTGGTGAAGAAACTTCCTGTGCCAGGGAAGGCTGGTACCTTCTCAACAACTGACCGTCTTAGAAAATTACCTGGATCACCGAGAAGTTAAGTGATTTCCAAAGCTGGACTCGGACCCCAGCCTTCCTGTTTCCATCCATTAGACCCCCCCTGCTGGCACAGAGATCAGATTAATGGCAGAGGTTGGAACACATACTCGAAATCCTAATTTCCCCCACCCGCAATTGTGGGTTTTGTCTAATAACTATGTGACCCAACTTTTGAATGGAAGTTGAAAGAGAATGACGTTTTGGATTCACCAGGTAGACCTTTTCTTTTCCCATTCCTCTCCATTTTCTTCTCGATTATTTATGAGATCCAAAGAGAGAACTTCCCCAAACTAGAGAGCAAATGGAAGCAATCACTTCAGGTCCTTGTTTTGGTGGATTTTACGCTATAGTGATCAGACCTTTGGGGAATTCAACAAATTCCATTCAATAAATATTTAATAAGCTGTGTTTGTGCTAGACACTTGGGATATAAAGATGACAACCAACAGCCTCTCTCCTCAAGGTACTTACATTCTATTGGGGGAAACAGCATAAGTGAGTCAGATGACTCAATGGCAGGGGATAATACTCATTTGGAGGATTGATTTACCTGTTAAAAATCAATATAATAGCATTACAGTCATACTTCATCTATTAACATGAGATTTTTTCTTTTGTTGTTATTGATGTCATTTGCTTATACATCCCATCTATTTCCAAATATATCTCTGTACCTCTTCATTCAGTCATCCCTTGTAAAAAAGATCTTAAAAAGAATTTCATTTTTATTCTTTGTTGTAAGGGCTATAGATTGCTTTGTAGGAGAGGGATATATTCAGAAATGAAGGTCATATAAAAACAAAGCATAGCAATAACATTTAAAATAAAAGGAGGAAAGCAATTCAGCAAAAATTAGCCTATTGAGCGTATCTGAGAGTATTTGTAATATTCTGTACCCATAGTCCTTCAATAATGCAGTAAAGGGGGGAAAGTAAATCACCATTTTAACTACACGATCGTTTCACTTTTTCTTTCCATTGAGATTTTTTATGGTTCCTTCAACTCCAACTCTTTTTGACCCTGTGGACCATACTATCCATAGGGTTTTCTTGGCAAAAATACTGAAGTCCTTTGCCATTTCCTTTTTCAGTGGATTAAGGCAAACAAAGATTAAGCAACTTGCCCAGGGTTCCCCAGGTTGTAAGTATCTGAAGCCATAGTTGAACTCAAGACCCCTGGCTGCAGGCCTAGCACTCTATTTGCTCTGAGACATCTCGCTCCCCCAAACATCAGTATAGTCACTATGTATATTGTTTTTCTCATTTTGCTTATTTTATTCTGCATGAATTCTTATGTTTTCACTTTCCTCTCCTAATTCTTCATAATTCTCATTTTACCTTACAGTACAGTAATACTTAGTCCCTTTCCCCATTCAATGGATACCTTTTGTTTTGAAATTTTTATTTCTCAGGTCTTGCTTAGGACTTGCTGTTGTCTATTTCGCAGTAGTCACCTTGGGAGGCTTACACCAAAGCTGCTGATTTTAATCAAAGCCTTCTTGTAATTCCTCTCAGAAAAAGCCTTCAGAACTACTTCACATTGTTTTGAGTATCCTTACGGTGGCAAATCTCCACTGAAAGTGGATCTGATTTTTAGAAAAAGCCAAAAGCCATTCAGAGTCAAGTTAAGTATAAGGTCATAAGATCACTGATTTAGAGTTGGAAAAAGACCTTATGAGTCATCCAACCTATTCATTTTACAGATGAAGAAACTGAGCCAGTGACTTACCCAAGGCTCCACAGGTAGTAAATGGCAAAGCTGTGTGTTAAGCAATCAACAAGCATTTATTTACCCACACTGTGTGTGATGCAATTAGTGTCATCTTTTGTGTTTCTTTTGTTTTTAAGTTTGACTCTAAAATGCCAAGACTGATTTGGTTTTGTGGCTCATGAACTGTTGGCTGAATGTTTCAAAAAAAGAAAAAAAGATGAAAGTACTTAATGCTTCAAACATACTTGGAAAATATCTGGTTAAAAAAAAGATTTAAAACCTGATTTAATAACAACACTACTCTTCAAAGTCTGCTTTAATAAATCTTCCCAGAACACTGTTGTCAACATGTATTCTATCCACAGACATTCTGAGTTAGTCTAAAATAGTGTCCTGTTATTAAGCAAATTATCTTTCTCCTCCAAACATCTTGTTCAACTCAAATTTACCAATTGTGACCCAGTATCAGAATTGAGGGGGAAAGTAGCCATAGGCAGAACATAACTTTCATTTTTAAAAAATCAGCATTTTACTGAACTCTGCAAGAGTATGTACACACGCACGCACGCATGCACGCACGCCCCCCCTACCAGTTTGGAGAGTTGCTACTGCTAAAGGATTTTTAACAGTGCTATTGTCCTAATCATAACCTGCTGATTTCCCCCCCTTCCAAAAACTCCCTTCAGTCTACATGTTTTATAACTTATTCTTTCCCATCTAGGTTGCTCATGGTCATTGCCTTAACCTGATTTTTGCCTATATAAAAAGGTTGGGCATGAGTAGGGGGAAAGCACAATGTAGCTTGCTCTGGCCCCAAATCCCTAGGGCTGATCAAGGGACCCAAACACCATCACCATCCTTGCCAGTCATATTTGAAGAGCATTGCCTAACTCTACTAGTGACTTTCAGGCCTACATAGGTTGGTGATTCCTGGGCAAAAATACTGCCCTCAACTATTAAATGAGGCATATGTTTATAATTTTAGCAGAGTATTAGACCACTAAGATGAGATTAAGTCCTGCACTGTACAATACAGAAAAGACCACTTTACTTTTAGAGCTGTAAAATCTATATATTATTAATTTTGTTCAGAAAATTTATCACCATAGTCATAAAACTTGGTGTTGAGGGGGCCTAAATTAACAAATACTCCACTGGAATATCTCAGTGATATGGGTATTCCTTCCACCTCATTTACACTTGCCTCTCCTGTCCAGTTTGTACTCTGATTTTTTTGTTGTTGTTGTTACTGGGTTGTTTTTTCAGTTGTGTCCGACTCTTCATGACCCCATTTGGGGTTTTCTTGGCAAAGATCTTGGAGCGGTTTTTCCATTTCCTTCACTTCATTATACAGATGAGGAAACTGGCAGACAGGGTTAGGTGACTTGCCCAGAATCACACAGGCAGTAAATGTGTGAGGCCAGATGTGAACTCATGAAAGAGTTCTAACTGCAAGCCCACCATTCCATCCGCTGCATCACCCAGCTGCCCACACTGATTTATGGCCTCCAATAAATTCAACACAAGGGCCAATCCAAAGTGCTAGAGCACATGAGCCCGTTATTTATCCTTCATTGTGCCTAACATTCTCAGCTCTTTTTTTCAGATTTGTGGTCTAACTATGAGTCTCCTGTGTTATGTTTAACTGAAGCGTTTTGACATTTTTCAAGTTCTCATTAAGATCATAGATTTAGATTTGCCTCATTAATCCAGCTTGTTGGATCCTGACCTTCTCATCCATCTGTTAACAAGCAAACAAGCAACCAGCTATCCCTTCTAGCTTTTCATTATATGAAAATTTGATAACCTTTCATACATTCTATCAGTTATTAATTAAAATGTTAAATGGAACTGACTCATAAAAAGATCATCAGGGCATCCCAGTAAAGACCCCCCTTCCATGGTGACTTCAGTATACTTTTAATATAGTCATCCAACCATGTTTAAACCCACCCAATTGTCCTATTAGCAATTGTAGCTTGTCCAAGGACACACAGTTAATTGGTATTAGAAATAGGACACAGACCCAAACTAAGACCACTTTTTTCCCACTTCTCCAAGCTGAAAAGTATTGGACTATTTTTCCTTAATATTAACTGATATTATTTTTTTAATGTCATTCCATCCTGGTGTAAAAGTAGTCCTGGTTTCCCAGATCATGACAATAAAATTCAAACTATGATAAGTCTTATCAAGATAAAAATGTTTCAGATAAGATCAGTGTATATATTTGTTGTCCCAAGGACCAGGAACCCTAAATGAATTCTATAGAAGGCAGACTTAACAAGTCATGAAGGGTAAAGTGTCGGGGGGAGATAGAGGGATGAGGAGATGGTAAGGGAGGAAAGAGAGAGAGAGAGAGTGAGGGATGGAGGGAGGGAGGGAGGAAGGGAGGAAGGAAATAAGGGAAGGGAGGAAGGGAGGTTAGTTGGTTGTCTTTCATTCTCAGAGTACAAAAATGACATCACTATGTTGGAGTCAAGGTACAGTTTTTCTGATTGGCTGATCAGACCAGTATGTGTTTGGAAGGCTGAACAATATAGATTGGGCGCAAATAATCCAAATGAATATTTGGAATAAAGATGTCTCTAAATTTGCTCATTTCACATTTCTTTTGAGTACTGCACTTCTGCTTCCTCATAGAGGACAATGCCTTCTTTGATGTGGGCAAGCTCTGCTGGGTAATCCTTTGCCAATGTCTCTCATGCTACACAATCAATTCCAGAGTTCTTCTGGGAGACCTGGAGTGTCCTTGTATCACTTCTGACCACCATATGAATGCCTGCCTTGTGGGAGTTGTATGTAGAATAATCTTTTAGGCAAATGTATGTATGACATTCAAACAACATGGCCGACCCATCCAAGTTGTGCTCTCTGCAGTAGAGTTTGAAAGTTTGGTAGTTTGGCTTCAGAGAGGACTTCAGTGTCTGGTACCATATCTTGCCAGGTAATCTTCAAAATCTTCATGAGACAATTAAAATGGTAGTGATTCAGTTTCCTGGCATGGCACTGATAGGCTGTCGAGGTTTCACAGGCATACAACAAAAAGGTCAACACAGCAGCTCTGTAGACCTTCAATTGGTAGGCTGTCTATTACTCTTCTCTCCCAAACTTTCCTTTGGAGCCTCCCAAACACTGAGTTAGCTCTGGCAATGTGTTCATCAACCTTATCATCTTTGTGTACATCCCTGGAAAATGTACTGCCCAGGTAAGTGAACTTATCCATAGCATTCAGATTTTCTCCATTTATTGTAACTGATGGTTCTACGGATGGACGGTATGGTATTGGCTGGTAGAGAATCTGTGTTTACTTGGTGCTAATGATTGGGCCAAAGTTAGCACAAGTGACAGATAATCAACCCTTATGTTGTTGCATCTCAGCTTCAGAAGCTGCATTGAGTGCACAATCACCTGTGAATAAAAAAAAATCATGTACCAACTCTCCCTCCCTTTTAGTCTTGGCTTGTAGTCTTTTCAAGTTAAATAAGTAACCATTAGTGTGGTAGCTGACCTTGATGCTGTTTTTGTCCTTTGATGGTGTTAAATAAGTAACCATTAGTGTGGGAGCCGACCTTGATGTCATTTTGTCCTCTGAAGGTGTTAAATAAGTAACCATTAGTGTGGTAGCTGACTTTGATGTCATTTTGTCCTTTGAAGGTGTTAAATAAGTAACTATTAGTGTGGTAGCTGACCTTGATGCCGTTTTTGTCCTTTGAAGGTATCTGGCAACATTGCTGAAAACATCATGCTCAAAAAACCATGGGAGCGATCACACAGCCTTGCTTCACTCCACTGGTGACTGGGAAAACTTGAGAGCATCATCTATTATCCAGAATCTGGGTAAGCACATCATCATAGAATTGACACAGAATACTTATGAATTTCTCCAGACAACCAGATTTTTGACATCATTTTCCACAAGCCCTCGTAACTGACAGTATCAAAAGCCTTCAGATTGACAGACAGTGTGTACAGACCTTTGTTCTGCTCCTGGCATTTGTCCTGGAGTTATTGGGCAGCAGACGCCACATCAGCTGTTCCTCGGCTCTTTGTGAAGCCACATTGGCTCTCAGGTAGATGACCATCTTCCAGCCTATTAAGGAGGACTCAACAATGACTAAATAAGACCACCATCCCCCCTTCCCCCGTAATTGTCAGAGGACAAACTATTTCTTTTACCTTTATATAGATGGACAATGGAGGCACCCTTAAAATCCTGGGAGATAACCTCCTCTTGCCATATAACTCGGAAAATTTCAGTCAGCTTTTGTATGAGCAGTGGACCCCCTGCCTCATAAATCTCAGCTGGCATAGAATCAGCACCAGGCGCTTTGCCATTGGAGAGGAGCCTAATGGCATCCAAAATCTCTTCTTCATCTGGAAATTCAGTTAGAGAGGGATTGACTT
The DNA here is from genome assembly GCA_028658325.1 of Potorous gilbertii. Lineage (NCBI taxonomy): Eukaryota > Metazoa > Chordata > Mammalia > Diprotodontia > Potoroidae > Potorous > Potorous gilbertii. Next base: position 6,903 of record JAQQSK010006506.1, read on the forward strand.
CCACTTGAGGTGTGTGTTCAATGGCTTCATGGAAGTAAGTGTTTAGCCCATCTCTCCAGGATCATGTCCTTATCACTAATCAATGTGGCTCCATCAGCACTGAGTAACTGAGATGCACACCCTAGGTCTTTGCCTCATAAATAGCCTTTAGGTAGGGTATCATAAAAGCACTCTGAATTGATACTATCAGTGTAAAACTGATTTACTTCTACCTTCTTACTGAGTCAAGAATCCTGCATCCCTCTAAGCTTCACTTCAATTTTTATAGAGTTAAACACTGTTTTCTTAGAGATGCATGAACTATCCTGGTGGTAAACCCTGTGGAATTTCTGTTTTTCATTAGCAGCATCCGAATTTCCCCATCATTTTTGTCAAAGTAATATTGATGTTTGCAAGCATTCTGGTCTGGATGAGTAAATGCAGTGCCATCCACCAAAACTCTGAAAGCTTCCCACTCCTTGGTTTAACCCAGTTTACCAGAGTGTGGCTGATACATATGCTACAGCTTCTTGAAGCCACAGGTGAGAATTCAGTGAATCAGGTAGACCCCAAAGGTGGAAAGTAGCCCTGAAAGGGGTTCAGTATCCCTCACACCAGAGATCCTAGTCTTCTCTGAGCACATCTTGCATCTTTTTGAGGCAAACAGGGTTAAGTGGCTTGCCAATGGTCACGTAGCTAGTAATTGTCCGAGGCCAGATCTGAACCCAAGAAGATAAGCCTTCCAACTCCAGTCCCAGTGCACCACCTAGCTGCCCAGGAAAGGGAGGAAAGGAAAGAAGGAAGGAGGGAGGTAGGGAAGGAAGTAAAGAAGAATAAAGGCAGGAAGGGCAGGAAGAGAAGGAAAAAGCAAAAAAGGAGAGAAGAGAAGGAAGAAAAAGGAGGGAAGAAAGGAAAAAGGCAGGGAGAAAGAAAGAAACAAAGCTTTCTTCATGCACACTATGTACAAAATATTGTGTAAGCACTAGGGAATGAAAAAGAAACAAGATAGTCCTTAATCTCAAGGAATTTACATTCTAGTGGGGGAGACAACATATATGAGGTTTCAGATGCAAGTCATATGGGAAGGGAAGGAAACAAGCATTTATGAAGTGCTCACTGTGTGCCAGGCACTGGGCAAAACTCTCGACAGTTATCTCATTTAGTCCTCACCATAACCCTGGGAGGTAGCTTCAGTTACTGTCCTCATTTTAGAGTTGAGGAAACTGAGGCAGATTGAGGTGAAGTGGCCTGCCCAGAGTCACGCAGCTAGTGAATTTCTGAAGCCACATTTGAACTCCCATCTTCCCTGACTCCAGGCCTGCCACTTTAGCCACTGTACCTCCTACCTGCCCTATGCAGATGGTGAGGTCCAGTGGTCCTTAGAGTTTCTTCCACAGACTAGATGGTATATGCATCTTCTTTAGTGTCATTTCCGTTGATAAAACCACATCCATTTCTGGGGCAGAGCCATTGGACAGCAAAAAGACTTTCACAGTGACAGCTTTCTTTTATGTGTCTTCAGTAGCTACAGCCCCTGAGGGTTTTGATCTGTATCAGTGCAAATGAGTCATTCCCACTTATGAAATCACAGGTCAACGTGAAAATGTAGACCAAAGTGTGCTAAAAGGGAGCAACTTTTAATACAACTATAGGATAGTAAAGTGATAAAGTGATTTTAATCCAACCCCTTCATTTTAAGTAGGGTAAGGAAACTACCACTCGAAGTTGAATAAATAATTAGTTTTAGAGCCTGAACAAGGAATCTGGTCTTTTGACCCCTGGTCTAATGCTCTTCATTCATTCATACCATGTATCTTTTTTGGGGAGGGGGGTAAAGGGGAAGGGGAGAAGGGGGTGAGGCAATCAGGGTTGACATACCCAGGGTCACATGGCTAGTAAGTGTCAAATGTCTGAGGCCACATTTGAACTCAGATCCCGCTAACTCCAGTGCTGGTGCTCTCTCCACTGTACCTAACTGCCTCCATACCATCTATCTTGAGAACAAACTCTTATTAATTACATGATTTAATCTTTTGTGTAGTGCCTCATTTAATATCTGTAATAACCTTATATTAGTTGATAAACATCATCTTAGAACAGAATGATGTGTTGCAGAATGTACAAATTATGAGTACTCTAAATGGATTACCAATACATGTTTAAAAGAGACTTTGTCCTTCTTTAAGCATACTTCTGCATGATTGTTCGGCCTCTCCTTCTGAACTCTACTGCTGTCAGTCACTGTTACCATAATGAAAGCTGTTGTCAGCACACAGACGGAAAACCTAAGCTCATTAGTGTAATTTGCAAGTTGTTATCTCTTCTTTAATGATAGCATATCTCACTATCATAAATGCTTTTCATTTTAAATTACTCCAGAATATCTGGTACCAGAATTCTTTTTTTTTTTTTTAACATAGCAGGATGGATATGTCTGGGTGTGTCGTCTTTACCTCTGACTTCTCATAATTACTGACCAAACGAAATCATACTATAGTAAGAAAAGTGCTGCTAGGTATTTGTCTTTGATTATCTTTTTAATTCTAGAAAAGCTTACTCAGTGCTGAAACACAGTATTAAAAACAACAATTACCATAGTTATAATAGAAATTATTCTAGGTCACAGGAAAGAAGCATGTACTGCTGTCCCATTAAGTGGTTCACTGCTAAGGGGACCCTGACCAATCAATCATTCAGTCATTCTATCAGTAATCATTTGACCTATATACCTTTTCCTCCCCTTCATGGCTGAACTCCTAGAATTTATACTCCTCCACTTCCTCTCTTCTTACTGTCTTCCAAATCCTTAGCAATCTAGCTTTCACCCAACATCATTCAGATGCAACTGTTCTCTACCAGTGATCTTTTAATTTCTAAATCTAATGGCCTTTTCTCAGTTTTCATCATTCTTGACCTCTCTGGAGCATTTGATACTATGAATCACCTTATTTTCTCCTCTCTAGGTTTTTATGACATTTCATTCTCCTGGTTCTCCTCCTACCTGTCTGACCCCTCTCTGTCTGTACTGATGATTTTTTATCCATGTAATGCCCTCAAATCATGGGTATCCCTCAAGACTCTTACCTCTTTTTCTTTTTATTCTGTGCTTTCTCTCTTGGTGATTTTACTTGTTCCATGGATTCAATTATCATATCTGTATAGAAGATTCCCAGAGCCATATATCCATTCAAGTGGTTCTCCTAAGCTAAAATCTTCTATCACCAATTGCCTTTTTTCTCAAATTAGATATCTCATAGGTATCTCAAAGTTAACCTATCTGAAACAGAATTCATTATCTTTCCTCCAAACCCACCCCTCTTCTGAATTTCCCTACTATTGTTGCAGGTAACACCATCATCTTGATTACCAGGCTCATCATCTTTGTGTCATGCTCATTACTCCCCCTACACACATATCCAAACCATTGCTAAGTCTTGTTATTTCTACCTTTCCAACGTTTCTCATTTATGTCCTTGTGCGCATGCAGACACACACACACACACACTCATTCATTCATACATACATACATACATACATACATACATACATCCTTGCTTGGTCTCTCATCATTTCTTGCCTGAACTATTGCAAAGCCCTAACTCTGGTCTCCTCAAGTTGCTCCTTGCTCCAAGGCCTCCTCTACTCAGCTGCCAAAGTGATTTTTCTCAGCTGTGTGTTTGACAATGTTAGCCCCTATTCAGTAAACTCTACCAGCTCTGCATTATCTTCTGAGATCAAATAGGTGCTCTTTTGTCATTTATAGCTCTTTACAACCTATGGGAGTTGTTTGCCATTTCCTTCTCCAGTTCATTTTACAGATGAGGAAGCTGAGGCAAACAGGGTTAAATGACTTGCCCAGGGACCCATTTAAATTGTCTTGGGAAGATTCTGAAGATCACCTGGAAGGATAAGATACCAGACACTGAGGTCCTTTCTTGAACTAAAGTGCCAAACATTCAAACTCTACTGCAGAGAGTGCAACTATGATGGGCTAGCCACGTTGTTTGAATGCCAAATATATGTTTGCCTAAAAGAGTGTTTTATGGAGAGCTCACACAAGGCAAGCTCTCACATGGTGGTCAGAAAAAGTGATACAAGTACACTCTCAAGGTCTCTTTTAAGAACTCTGGAATTGATGGTATGACATGGGAGATGCTGACACAGGACTGCTCAGCATGACCTGCCCATATCAGAAAAGGTGCTGTACTCTATAAATGAGTAAAGCAGAATTGAAATAGCTCAAAAGAAACATGATTTACATAAATTTAGATTATCCACCTCAAATATTCACATGGACTTTTTGTGCCTGACCTGTGGTAAAGCATTCCACGCTTGTATTGGACTGATCAGCCACAGTCATTAGCATTATAACATGACTCAACTACATATATAGAAAGGAAGCAAAGTTTCTAAAGGGAAGGACTGTGACAAGGAGTGATAAAGAGTTTCCCTGGAATTAACAATGAACAACCTAGCTAAGGTAGGTTATCAGAATGTAAGAGCTCTAGGATATAAAAAAAGGGATAGATTCAGGGAAGCAAAAGAAGACTTGTATAAATTGATGCACAGTGAAGGGGCAGAACATGAAAACAAGATATACAATAACTACCACATTGTACCAAGAAACAACTCTGGAAAACTTAACTGTTCAATCAATCAGTCAAGCAGTACTTTATTAGATGTTTATTATGTGCCAGGGAGTTTGGGAGGTAGGACACTAGCAGTATAGAAGTTAGGACTGAGCTGCGTATTACACCAGGAGAGTGATTCTGTGAGGCAGAGGTAAAAAGAGTACATTCCAGGCATGAGGAATGGCCAGTGTAAAGGAAGGCCTGGAATGCTGTGTGGACAGATAGGTCAGTATAACTGGATTTCAGAATGTGGAAGGGAAGTGATGTCTAGTGAAGCTGGAATGATCGGTTTAAGGCAGATTGTAAAGGGCTTTAAAAATTAAGCAGAAGAGTTTATATTTTATCCCAGAAACAGTAGGAAACCACTGACACTGGCTGAGTAGGAGAGACTTATGGTCATGACTGCACCTAAGGAAAATGACTTTGGCGGCTGTTTTAGGATGGCCCAGAAATTTGCGTTGAGGAGACTAATTAGAAAGCTGTTGTGGTAACCTAGGCATAAGGTGATGAGAGTCTGAAACAAGCAACAGCAAGCTCTCCAGTATCCATTACTCTGATGTTTCATATTCTTCTCTTTTGAAGCCATTTTAGCTTAGAAAATTTGTTTGATGTCAAGCTTTTCATGTATTTTATATCCCCATAACCCTGTATATAGCAGGTGCTCCTTCAAATACCCTTTTGATTTATTGAGATACTAAATTATTGTAACTACTATTAATAAGTTTTAATTTATAATTATAAATATGCATTTAAACTATATAATTTTGTATTTTAAACATCTATTATTAACACATTATGTAAATAATTACTGTTACTATAATTTAGTAATAAGTTACTAAATTATTACTGGAATACTAATTTACTATATATTGAAAAATCCAAGTAAAATGCCAAAGGAAATGCAAATGTCAGCATATGTTTTAATGAGGTGCCAGTATTCAAATAGTTTCACGCGGAAATTATTCCAAGCATGTCACCAGGTATCATCTGCCACCTGAACTGTCCCTGATACCTAGCTGTACTATAATGAGGCATACTTAAATAATTATTAGTCATAGCAAAGTTTTGAGATGTTTATACTCATCTTTTGAAAATTCACCTATAACAGCTTCTGTCAGCAGTCTAGATCTTGGGAATTTGGACCTGTATTTGAACTTGGGGCAGATGAAAGGAAGTATCTTCCTGGCACATTTTTGATCATCTAGCTCTCAGCTCTTCTCTGTTATTTCCCAGGCTCTGTGCAGGGTTACTTATCAGAAATTAACAGTCACTTGCTGGGCTAGCTCTTATGATTCCCTCTATTTATCAATCAGTCAACAAAAATTTACTATATTTCAGCTACTGGGCTAGGTGCTAGGGATGGACAGTCTCTGACCATAAGGAGCAGCAATCAGTCACCATTAAAGTAAAAAAAAAATACACTAGCACTTGGGTTAAAATTCCCCAGTACTTGTAGTTCCTGTGGAAACATTTCATAATGAAGCCTCCTTCCAACATAGAAGGTGGGGGACTATGGGTGTGAATGGTATATTCGCTGCCAGAATGTGGTCACTATGGGGTTCACTTTTGTTTAGCTGTTTTTCTTTCTAAGTTCATTGGCTGGAGATGGGCATAGGAGAAAAATATGTGGGAGTAACTGTGGTATAAAAACAAAAGGAACCAGCACCACTTATTTTTTAAGTAAATTAAAAATAAAAAGAAACATTACCTGACTGTCATTGTGGAAGCATTAACCTTTAAAGGGACTTTAGTGGTCCCTTCATGTTCTAGATTTCTGATCTTTTGATTTTAAGGGAACTGAGACAATTATACAAAACCAAGATCATTGTTATCAAAGGTATGAACCTCTCTTCTCTCAGCTTTCACCTGTAAAATAAGTGGAGGTGGATTAGTTGACCCCAATGTCTATTCCAACTCTAATCTATAATTGCATTATCAGACAATTTTCAAAATAATCCTTACAGCGGGGCGGAGCCAAGATGGTGGACTACAAAGACACACTTACACAGGGTCCTCCCTGCAGCCCATAAAATATCTGTAGAGAGGGACTCTCAACAAATTTTGGAGCAGCAGAAGTGGAGAACAACAGAGTGGAGGAGATTTCCAGCCCATGATGACCTAAAAGGCCCACGGAAACGTTGGTTGTGCCAGACGCGGGAGCCAAGCACGGAGCCCAGCCCAGCCTTGGCCATGGCCCAACGAGACTGGGAGGAGGACACCTCGCGGGCGGAAACTCCAGTTGCAGTAGCAGGTCCTCAGATCCCTTGGCCCACGGGCACCAAAGGTCAGTGACAGGGTTTTATCAGGGGGCCAGGAAGGGAGAAGGGCCTTCCCATAGCTCCAGCAGCAGGCAGCGGAAAAAGAGCATGCACAGCAGGCCCTAGGGAAGCTCCGTTGTTGGAGCATAAAAACCCCTGGGGGCACTGAAGATCTGTGTCTTACCTCAGCCCTGGGTGGAGGCCCTGGCCAAGCTGGTCTTTGTCTCATACTGAATGGTGGCCCTGCCCATCCAGCTTCTCTGAAAATCAGCCCCCAGTGCTGACTTGGGAACTGGAGGCCAGGTGGCTGTGGAGAGGTTCTGATAAGATTCTGGGCACAACAATCCCTCTCTGCGTCCAGACCAGTACACATCTGATTGTGCCACCTTGGAGGAACTGAGATCTCACAGATTCCAGGAGTATACACTACTCTTGACAAAGGACCCAAAAGTCAGGTAACTGGTTGGGAAAATGCCCCAAAAAGGGGAAAAAAATAAGACCATAGAAGGTTACTTTCTTAGTGAACAGATATCTCCTCCCTTCCTTTCTGATGAGGAAGAACAATGCTCAAAATCAGGGAAAGACATAGGAGTCAAGGCCTCTGTATCCCAAACATCTGAAATAGATATC
>JAQQSK010006507.1:0-14400 GCA_028658325.1 Potorous gilbertii
GGGGTCCGAGTCCTGGAGATCCCCTGCTCCCCTCTCAGCCTGTCTCTCTCACTGACCTGTGCATCTGTGGGTGGAGGGACCTTCGCGGCCGCCAGAGATTCAGGTCCCTGACGCCTGCTGGACTCTGCTCGCTCCTCTCAGTGCTGCGTGGCCGGGGCGGGGGAGGGGAGCGCTTGGCAGGACAGGACTCTGCTCCCGTCCAGGGTACCTTTGCAGTCGGTTTTTCAGGGCTCTCTGCACCGGAAATCTCCTTCACTGTGTTGCTGCGTGGCTTCCACTGTTCCAGAATTTGTCAGGAGTTCTTTTTACAGGAAATCTATGGGCTGTGGGTTCGGACCTAGCATAGGTGAGTCTTTCTACTCCGCCATCTTGGCTCCGCCCCCTCTAAAATCTCCTCTTTTACCAAATACTTTAGCCATCCAGTATCATACGTTGCACTTCAGAACTACAAGACTACATGTCCATGGCCTGCTTTCTGTATCTACCCCACCCTTCTCCTCATCCCCATCTCTCATGCTGCTCTCCCCTAAGAATGTAATCTTTTGTGACCCTAAATTTTCTGGTGGGCCAGACTCTGGATTCCTGCTTACTGAGAAAGCTACTTGACATAGCTCAGGGGCATCTATAGCTTTCTTTACCCTAACATTTGCTACTTTCCTATGCCAGACAAGCTACTGAATCATGGGTCAGACTTCAGGCCTTTCTCCTAGGACAAGTTGAGGGTGGAGCATATAGACGTTTTTTTTTACTATAGGAACAAAATTTCCCCTCACCAACATAAAAATGATAATTTTAGACAATAACCACCACAACATCATCGTGCTGCCCAACATTTATTATTTGTTTGCAATTAATTATTCTCCTTGTCAGTCTAGTTTGAAGGACTACCCAGAGCAGTGTCTTGTTGCTACAAATTGGAGATTGATTTATGTATGCGTTCTGCTCCTTCTTAAAATGCAAAATGCTGCTTCCTTGAGGGGGAAACACTGTAAGACGCTGTGCTACATGTTTAATACAAAGAAGAAGGAATCCCTGGCCACAAGAATTGTATACTCTACTGGGGCAAGGAAACACAAGGAAATTTAAGATGGAAGAGAGAGCGTATTACATGGAGGTAGCAGGATAGAATGAGTAGCAGGGGCTTATGCTGAACCTTGAAGGAAGCTAAAGAATTGAATAAGAGGTGAAGAAAACTTGCATTTCAGTCACGAGGCATCACACACAATTTCAAGCTCATGGAATATAAAGCAGTTGTTGTGGCAGTGAATGATAAACACATCAAGATGATGGAAACTTGAAGAAGAAACATTAGAGCAGCAACTTTGGTCCTGAAAGGTGTGGACAATGCCCTGACCAGAAGGATGGATCCCTCTGACTCTGGCCAGCGATATAGTTAGCGGTTACCAGTTGCTGGCAACGGAAAGGAGTTGAAGATCTGGGGAAGACTGAGAGACAGGAAGGTGAATAAACACGGAGGAAATAAGATGGGGGAGGGCTAAGTCCTCTACTCTTAAAATTCATTGGACCATCAAGGAAACACTGCATGTGGCATGACAGGAGAAGCCTGGGAGACGCTGCCAGGAGACCTGATTCTAACTCTGTCGTTAACTCGTTATGTTACAATGGATAGAGCTCTAGAATAGGAGTTAGGAAGACCTGAGTTCAAACCTAACTTCAGACACTTGCTAGCTGTATGAACCTAGGTGAGTCATTCTGCCTCAGTTTCCTTAACTGTATAACAGGGATCACAATAACCCCTAATTCCCAGGGTTGGTGTGAGAATCAGATGAGATAAGATTCGTAAAGCACAATGCCTAGCACACTGTAGTCACCTATTAAGTAATAATTCCTTTATTTCTTTCACCTGGCCATCAAATGAGCCTCATTCTCATATGACCAAAAAAAGGGAGTTAAATTAGAGATGCTATGAGGAGGCAGGTAGATTGGTACAGAGACTACAGTGCTAGCCTTGGATGCAGGAAGATCAGAGTTCAAATTTCTCTTCAAACACTTACTATTCTGTGTGACCTGGGGCAAGTCCCCTAACCTTCCTGAGCCTTCATTACCTTGTTATGAGGAAAAGGGGTTAATAACAGCAGCTCTCTACCAGCATCGTAGTGAGGATGAAATGAGATAAATGAAGATAAAATCTGTAAACCATTTTGCAAATCTTAAAACAGTTTATATACACTAGTCATGAGTGTTGCTGTAATTGTGATTAAAAAGCTAATCATATTGTTGTAATTTTATTTAATTGTAATTATTTCTTTCAGTTCTAAAAGTCCATGATTATAAATTAGTCAAATGCCAGCTCAGGATAACAATGCATCCAGCTACTGGGATTTTCCAGATAATGGGTGAAATGCTCTACTTTATTTTGATATTGAACATGTGAACATTCTACTCATTAAATATTGAAAAGTATGGCATAATAGAACACTGTATTTGGAGTCAAGTAGACCTGAGTTCGAATTCTACCTCAGATCCTTTCTAAGCATGTTTCCCTTTTGGAGAATTTTATATTTATAGCTAGAGTACATCTTTGAGGTCATCTTATTCAACTCCCACGTTTTAGAATGATTAAAAAAAAATTCCAGAGAGTTTAAGCAACTTGCCCCAAGGTGACACAAGTAATTTGTAACAAAGCCAAGGAACCAACGTCCTCTGACTGAATTCAGTCTTCTTCCCACTATACCAAAAGCACCTCATTTGCCTATTAGATAGGAATCGTTTATAGCACTACATTGTTGGGATAATTGAAATAAATTAGAGCAAAGCACTTCGTGAAACCACTGTGTCAATATCAAATGTTACTATTGATTATTAATAACACTGACAGCAACGTCTTTTCTGTGCTCAAACCCTACAATCATTACAGAAACAAAGGCCTGAACCCCTAAGAGGTGGGTCCAGGTGGGCTAAGAACAGAAGCAGATTTAATGAGAATATGCTCTCTTGGGAGCTTCAGAAAGATACTACTCATTTCTCAACTCTACAAATCCCTCAACCATCAATGGTTATGGGCATGGGTTTGAGGCAGCTATGTGGTATGATGGATAGCACAATGGTTCTGGAGCCGGGAAGACCTGAGTCCAAATCTGACCTCAGGCACTTACTGTGTGACCTTGAGTAAGTCATTTAACTGTTGCCTACCTCAGCTTCCACAACCATAAAATGGGCATAATATCACCTACCTCACTGTGTTGTTGGGAGGATCAAGTGAGATAATATCTGTAAAGCACTTAGCACAATACCTGGTATATGCTAGATTCTGAACTTTCTACCTAATTCTCAACTTTCCATCAGCTACTCTGTTTGGTTTGGGCTCCAATAAAGATGAGTACCATGTACCCCCTGCCTCACTTACCCCACACTTTTCAGCCTTTTTGTGTGTGCTCTCTTCCCCTATTAGATTGTAAGGTGCTTGAGGTCAGACTCTCTTGCTTTTCTTACGTGTATCTATAGTATTTAGCAGAGTGCCTAGCACATAGTAGGAGCTTAATAAATGTTTATTAAATTGAGTCGAATTTCTTTTTCCTGCTATCATTGAAGTGATAGAGGTAGTATATACTTCAAGGGTTTCATCACCAGTGTATATAGTCTTAGCAAACAGATTCTTTTCTGAAGTACAAAAAAGAAAACCAAAGAAATAAACCACAAGAGTATAGAATTAGGCAACTGATTTGGGAGAATTAGATGCATTCTTGAAGACACAGCCTTGGAGTCAGTTGTCAGAAGTTAAGTTGGAAGAGAAGGGGAAAATATAAAACTTGCACACATGGTTGAATTTCCAAATTGTTACAGGGGGAAAAATTTTCACCAGAGTGTTTTTGTCTAATCTAAAATGGCAGTAATTGAAAGACATTCAGAACAAGGACAGGTAATGATGTGAGCACTTCACTAGAGCTCATAAAAACCTACAGCTCACAGAGAGAACAGATGAAATGACAAGTACAAGGGAATAAAGCATTTGTGGAGGAAGGGAAGAGAAAGCGGGTGAGAGTTTAGAACAATCTGGCGTAATTAATAAAGAGAGTGATGACATCCCTAAATCTATGTAACTTTCGGGGGCTTAATAGCCATTTAATCCTGGCCACAGCTCCATTCATCTCATTCATTCTGATACTGATTGATACAACCACGCAAAAATCAACAAGTACTTCCATAATTAAAAAGGGAAATGCCATGGGAGTTCAAAAGTCTGTGATATTTAAAAGAAAGTTTCTTTAACTTGAGTTGAATTTCTCAAGTCCTTCCACTGACCATGCCAGAACCAAATGCCGAGGCACCCCGGGAAGTGGGTCTAAGTGACCTGAGGCAAAAGCAGATTTAGCAAAAATGTGCTCCCCCCAGGAGCTCTATAGAGAAATTGCCTCCCTCTTAATTGTAGAACTGGATGCAGTGGCTAGAGTACTGATTTACAGCCGGGAAAACCTAGGGTCATTTCCTACCCCTGACTCTTACTAAGTGAAGCAACTAGGATTAAACCATTAAACTTCATTTTCCTTATCTGAAACAATGAGAATTATAATGTTTATAGCATCTCCTTCAGAGGCGGGCAATATGGCACTTCAATTAATGAATGAATAAGCATTTGTTAAGGGACTAAACATCATTATTAAATTTCTGGATGACAGAAATAAGAAATTACGAAGGATAGAATATTCAAGTTTCCATTCTTTAATGTCTACAATAGCAAAATATTAACCCTTAACATTTAATCCATTTATCTACTCTTGTCTTAAAAATGAATTTCAAATCTAATATAAAGGAATGATAAAAATTTAAATAATCTGCCCCTTCTTCTAACTGTCATCTTTTGGACTTAGTCCTGTACAATAATTTTTTTAATGTAAGTTTTATCTTCTATGAATGAAAATCATGGTTACAGTTATCTTACCAGACAGATGGTTGTAAATGAGTTACTCCTTCCTCTCCCCCCACCAATTAAATCCCCCCACTCACCCAATTAAATTCCTATAGCTCATCTCTCTATTATTATTTTTTAAACAATTGGGATTAAGTGACTTGCCCAGGTTCAAATGCCTAGCAAGTATCTGAAGCCAGATTTGAATTCAGGTCCTTCTGACTCGAGAGTCTGTATACTATTCACTGTACCACCCTTCTACTCTAAAGGACCACCATTGCAATTGTATAGCACTTCGAGGTTTGCAAAATGCTTTACATACATGAAATCTCATCGATTTTCATAATAATCTTCGAAGTAATTACTATTATAATCTCCATTTCAGATGAGGGAACTCATGTTTAGATGTTAAATGATTTGTTCAGGGTCGCACAGTAAGTGGCTGAGGCAGAATTCAAACTCAGGTCTTCCTAATTTCTCTCAGATCCAATCTCTACTTAGTACAGTGACTGGCATGTTGTACAAACTTAATAAATATTTACAGACTATTGACTATTGTGCTACTTAGATTTTTGTTTAAAAATTATATTTCATAAAAATCTCAATTTTTAAAAAAAATAAATTTACTTCAATCCTTTTTTCATTCTTTACTTCAGATCTACTTTAATTAGTCTCTCAAAGTTTCTAAACATTTTAGAACATTAATATCTGTTTATTTAGAGGTCTTACTGAGCAGCTTCAACTATGCTCTACAAAGTAAAGGTTGAGGGAGGAAGCAAAAAAAAAAATAAAAAAGACAACCATATTGCTCTAAAATCCTTGCCGTTAATTTATGAATTATTCTCGGAAGAAGACCCCCTTGTGTCTTCAATGACTAACATGTTTATTAAAATGTGTATAAAATAAGAGTAAGTAGGCTTTTGCCTCTCCCATCATAGATTAGAATAGTAGGACAGCAGGAGGGTTCTTTAGGTCAATGGATAGCAGCAAGAATTCATAGCTAATTTTGAAAAAAAAATAAGAAAAATGTGCTTCATAAATATGCATGTATGTATATGCATGCATCTATATGCACATGCCTAGTGTATATAAAGGTTATCTAGAGTATATATGTATATACATACATATAAATACTCTATAGAAAGAGTACAGAGTATATATGTATATACATATGTATATATATGCACACATTTTTGTACATTGTATACATTTATTTTTATAATATGAGCTATCAAAACTGCACTAAGATTTGAGGACAGTTTATTCATAAACAGATATAGAAACTCAAATAAGCATGGAAGTGTGGTCCATTTAGTGTAAGGTCAAAGAGTTCTAAATATCTCAGACAATGTTAAGGTATTACCATATGATAGCACAGGAGATTAATTGATGTTCCGGTGACTCAGCAATTTAATAAACATGTACTAAGCACCCATGTATGCCACTGCAGATATGTTATCTCATTGCATCCTTACAGCAAAGCTGTCAGGTCCTTATACTTTAGGGCTGTGAAGCATGTTGACAATTTGCAGCTAAACTTGAAGGCTGGCTAGGAGATGGGACATTCACCTCATTCCTCTTCCTTTCTCTTAGGATGTACATGAAAATACTCTACATGTCTTACTTTTAGAAAGCCCGAGAGAGAGAGAAGCAAAGAGTCTGTGTATTCTCACGTATCCATTGAGTCATCATATCTTGTAGCTCAGAAGCCAATTAGCAGACTCTCATCTCCCATTTCAGATGTATATCCTTTATTAAACACAATTCAATACCTGTGAGCTGTGCAGTGGGTTTTACTTTCACCAATTACTTTTGTGGAGGTAGGTACAAAAGCAAATGGAATATTTATGAATCATGCACAGGGATTTCTTTTCACCATTTAGTCTTCTGGAGTTATGTTTACCACATAGTTATCAATGTAAAGAGCGTTTCCTGTTGAATATTGGAGGAGTAGGAGAATCCATGGAATTAAAAGCTAAAACCTACAACAACAAAATTCTCTCTCTGTCTCTGTCTGTCTGTCTCTCTTTCTCTCTCCCTCCCTCCGTCTTATAATTTTAAGATATGACATTCAAATCCTTAAATGAGAACAAGGTCACAAATTTCAGTCATCTTTAGATAATACTGGTAAAGATATGTTTTCTGTACGTTAGCCTAAGGTATTGGAGAACTGAGATTATTTTCTAAATAATTTATTGAAAAACTGCAAAATAGTTGGACTTTATGGAGGGAATTTTATATTTTTTGTTGTTCGGTCATTCAGTCAAATCTGGCACTTTGAGAATTCTACCTATGCTGGGGTTTAACTGGGACATGGTACAATCATTTATCTTTTCTCTGGGGCTGAGGGCATCGGGGTGATATAACTGAGAGTCCAAAATAAATTGGAGATGAGTGGTTCAGATTGATTTTCCTCACTGTCCAAAAGAACTATTGTACCCAAGTCTCCATTCCTTTTGCCTGTGTAGATCCAGGCTAATACTTAAACTTAATGTGATGCATTAAAAAGTAATATGCCACTTTCATACTTAAGTTGAAAAGAATGAGAATGGTGTCCTGCTCAAAAGTATCTTTCCTGAATTCTAATCATTGTTATCCATTAGAGTTTACAAAATCCACTTTTAAAAGGAACACAAAAGAAAATACAGTAAGTGCTGTCAAGATGACTGAGTGAATGGAATTCCATCACTTCAACCAAAAAAAAATAATTCACAAAATAAAGGAAAGAAATTCTCATAATGAAAACCTCACAGGAGGAAAAAAAGCAAAGAGACTAAAAGAATGAATGAGACCAAAAATGATTTTTTATTACAATGAGGAAATTCAGTGAAATAACAGTATGTGAAGAACAGTCTCTAAAATAAGGCAATATTATTTCCACAACTGCAGCTATAATTCCAGAATTGCGTTGGAACATCATCACTAACCCACAGATGATTTAAGAATCTCAATAAAAGAGTTAAGGTAAGATAAATAGAATGAAGTTAGAGCTCTGAAAGACAAAATCAAAAAGCTATAAAAAGACTTCATGATTTAAAAGACACTGAAAATGGAATAGTAGAGACTGAACACAAAATATGAGAAAAGCAACAAAACTTATAAAGCA
Source organism: Potorous gilbertii (assembly GCA_028658325.1). Classification (NCBI taxonomy): domain Eukaryota; kingdom Metazoa; phylum Chordata; class Mammalia; order Diprotodontia; family Potoroidae; genus Potorous; species Potorous gilbertii. The sequence continues at coordinate 7,974 of JAQQSK010006507.1, forward strand.
AAATTAAGTCAGCATAATTGGAACAACAATTTTATTCTTTACAAATCAAAGTGTCCGACTTTAAAGACAAAGTTCAAGTAGTCCCAGAAAAATGTGAGTAGGTATGAGAGGGAATGGGGATCCTAAATATCATATTTTTGGAACTCATACAAGAAAATTGCCTTGAAGTAATGGAGTTAGAGAGCTAAATATAGATCAATAAAAAGAGCATTAGTAGTGGGGAACTGCAAGTTTAACTCAGTAGAAATATAGTTACTAAGTTACTGATCCTTTCTAAAGAAAGAATTTTGTAAGCTATGAACAGAATGCAATTAACTTATCGTACCATGTCAGAATCACACGGCGCTACTGTTCAGTGTGTGCGTGTGCGTGTATGTGTGTGGTGGGGTGTGTGAAACTGGCTATGTCACCAAGCCGGGCAAAATGGTTTGCATCCAAAGATGACATAATATAACCTAAGCATATCTAGTGTAAGGGAAATGGAAATTCAACAAAATGAATGATTTTAATCATTCTTCTTAAGAAACCCAAAGTTGAACAGAGGTTTAAAAATACAAGTTAAATTAACAAAGGAAATTTAACAAAGGAAAGGAATCATTTATAGCATGAAAAGTTCAGCTAATAGCTCATTGATAACATACTTTTAAAAGGATGTAGGAATAGAGTCCTTTAAAAATGCTACATTCTTTGAAGGTAACACTTTGAAGAAACAAGGAGAAAACACCTATGGGCTAGGATTGTCTGACCAAGGTATCCTAAAAGAAGGATGAAAGGAAGGGTATTAGGATAAACAGTTTTAGTAATCCTTTAATCTGAGGAATCACAGATGAAATTCATTCAAACACTGAGTTGTGGGACAAGGAAAATTCATGAACTGCACTCTTTATCTAGGTGAAACAAGAAATATAAAAATAATCATTTCAGTAAAGTATGATGAAAGGATCTGGACTGTGTGGGTATAGGAAAGAAAGTATGTCTATGTATTGAAGTCCTTTTTTCAATCGGTCATATCTTATGAATGGTTCTATTTTTTTTAGCCCCCACTGATAACCTGTCTGTATATAGATAAATTATTTTACTTGATTCTACACAATGTCACTTAGTTAAGATGACTATATTCCTCAGTATTATAAGGGGAAAATTTCATCATTTAATTTATCCATCTTTGAAACTTTACTTCTTACTAATATTTTTATGGATGTTGGAAGCTATACTGGATGTCTAAAACCTTGATTATAGGGATGAAATATCTTGTGCAAGTTTTTATATGATGGATCATGAAGATTTATAACATATATTGAAATGAAGGTGAAATCACCTGAGTCTGTACCTGATGACCTGGTCACTCAGGACTGGACTGACCTTAGGACCCAAGAATGCAGACTTATACTTCAATTCCTTCATCACTATCTGTGTTAATAGTCTCCTTTGATTCATCTTGAATAACTGTCTGATTTATTGTTCAACAGACCCTGGCAGATGTTTCAAAAGTGATGCAGTATGCCTGTAGAAATTCTATTTGTCTGGCAAAATTTATGTATTGCTCTGGCCTACATTTGCCCAATGACCTTCTTCTTCTTGGAGACATTTACTCTTTCTTTTTACTACCTTCTCTTCTCCTGCCTATAGTAAAGATATTAAATAATGCTTCACAGATGTAAGAGAAGAGTAAAACCAGATCAGAACTAAAAGGAATAGTAACTTTCAGGGATTTTACCTAAAATTTCAATGAATTTTTTCTTGTTTTCCTTAAATTTGTCCTAACTTCTCATATTCTAAGGATTTTGCTTTCATTCTAGGTTCAATGTAGTTGTGGGAAGTTTTCTAGCAATATCTGTCAATCTATCTAACAATACAATACATATAAGCACAAGTAATATTTATATAGGCAAATACACAAGCACACGTACAACTATACATATATCAACATATAAAGCATGTGTATATGTGATGTGTATGTATATTATGTTCATACATGTGTGTTCACATACATGCATATCATACATGGATGTATGTGTGAATGCATCCCTTGGCTTAATTTTGTCTCAACCATAGGATAAACTCCAAGATATAATCTCCTTTATATTTATAGTTTAGAAAAATGCAATATAACCTTAAATCTATGGTGGCAAAATGTGGAAACATCTTTTTCTCTTTGAGAAAATGGAATAATTTTATCTGTGAAATGAAATGCAGTTCTTCTTATTTTCTAGAGAAAGGAGTTAGATACACCCCCATCAGAGATGAATAAAGAATATTAGACCTTCATTTAAGATTAAAGTACCTTTTACAAATAAATCAGTACTGGCGATATTTCATTATTAGCAATAAGTAGGACCAGAGAAACAAACAGATCTCAGAGGAGCAATATGTAAATCCTAATTTGGGGAGGAGAGCCCTCATATTATAGATGAAGTATCCGAGAACCAAAGAAAATCAGTGACTTGTCAAAGAATATACAGGGAGTCAGTTAGCAGAACTGGTATTTTAACTCATGTTCTCTAACTCCAAATCTATTATATGTGTATTTTCCTTTGCCTTGTTTTTTCAAATATATTTATTGAGTAGCATTTCCCCCACTTCTTAATTTTGAAACAAATGGATGACTGGATCTTTATGTGATTATTTCTCTAAAATATATGTGAGTCATTCAAAGAGCATTCACAAATTCCAAATATATTCTAGGCATGTGTTTAGGTGGCAAAAGAAAGCCATTGAAGGCTTTTGAGTAGAGAAGTGACATGATCAGACCAACAATCTGATGTTCCTTCAAGCCCCATATTTTAGGATGATGTTGATTCCGTTATATTGACTAATAGGGTAGGAATGACATTTAACTTATGAGACCCTTTATTATCTTTTCTCCAACCAATAAAACTATTGATCCATCAATTAAGAACATTACTTCCTTCCATTTCTATAACACCAATAACAAATGACACCAGATTTCTGCGTTAGGTGTGACCTTCATGTCTTTTACTGATCCACAATGAAAACATTTAAAAATGAAAAGGCCAAGTTGATTGTGCAAAGGTAACTTATGGTAACTTTTGTCTCCATGGTAATTGGAGCATCAGTTCTTAGCCCAACATGGAGGTGGGGGTGGCAGAGGCAAAATTGTAAAATGCTATTCAACTCATTAGATATGCCTCCTTATTTAAAAGGTATGTGTGTATTCACACATATATACATACACATGAACGTATGTGCATGCCATATAATACATATATACATATACATATATATATATATATATATATATATATTAAGCAGACACAATTTTAGAGGAAGAAGCTAATAAAAATCAGGAGACACTATTATGAACTTGGAAGACATCCAATCAGCATTGTAAGGTGTTAAGATTCCATTTACATGGAAAAAAAAAACCTTGCTAAAAATGTCCAATAGACTCCTTCCACCACCAAATGTTCTTTTGTCATACCACACATGAAGAGCTATAATTCATCTTAAATGGCCTATAAAATCCATCTGTGACAATTTTTTTCTGTTTTAAAAAAATTAAGAGAAAAGTGAACCTATATGAATTAGTCTAATGGATTCTAAAAACAATCATTAACATCATTGTTGGAGTACTTATTGAAGAAATAGTATTCAAGTAGTCATCTTGGTTTTAGATGTATTGCAATAAATATAACCATTGAAAAAAATATTCATGCTTTTAAATATTTCAATGACATCATCTTAGGAACTGACAAAAATACTTTTCTTTACTAAGTCTGTGGTCTGATTTGCCACAGTCATTTATCTTACATTACCTGAAAGTCATCTGTATCACTCTCCATGAACCTATCCTACTAACTCATGTCTCATGGGAACACCTCAGAATCAGAAAACCTGTCAAATTCCCTACACACTCAGGAATTCTCCCACTTCCCAAAAACATAAGCTTGTTTGACATAGCAATTCTCCTTGCTGGTGATCTTCTCAACAACAACTTTATAAGAATGTGAATTATCGCCATTACTATTCAATACTACACAAGAAATTCTAGCTGTAACAATAAGACAAGATAATGAAATGGAAGGAATAAGCATATACAAGGAAGATTATAAGATTATAAGATAAGCTTAATTAGAGAATCCTAGTCAACTAAAATAAAATCTAATCAAAATAATTAACAACTTCAGAAAAGGTGTAGAATATAAAGCTTGTGGAAGTTTTTATATGAGGGATCATGAAGATTTATAATATATACTGAAATGAAGTTGAAATCACCTGAGCGACTACAGTCTGTGTCTGATGACCTATAGTCACTCAGGATTGGACTGACCTTTCTAGAGCTAAAAAAGATAATGAAATTTGTCTGGAAAGAATATAAAGAAAATCAATTTAAAAAAGAAAGAAAGAAAGGTAGCCTAGAAATACCAGATATCAAATTATACTACAAAGTCGTAACCTTCAAATCAATTTCATACTATGTAAGAAATAGATTGACCACAATGTAGAGAAGAATATGATGGCAGTAATCTTGAGGTATGAACTCATTATTTAGCAAAAATTTTTGGGAAAACTGGAAAGTAGTCTTGCCAAACCTTAGTATAAACCAACATCTCACTCTATATTGCAAGATAATGTTAAAATATGTATATTATTTGAGATATAAAGAAGTAATATCATAAGCAAATTAGTGGAGCATGGGAAAAATTACCTGTAAGCTATATGGATAGGGGAAGAGTTCATGATCAAACAAGAGATAGAGAGGTTCAGAGAAAATAAGGCAGATAAACTTGATTACATAAAATTAAAAAGATTTTGCGCACACAAAACTTTTTTTCAGCAAAAATTAGAAAATAATCAGGAAACTGGTGGGAAAATGTTTGCAGCATTTTTCTGACAAAGGTTTCATTTCTAAGATATAGAGAGAGTTGAGTCAAATTTACAAGAATAGACTTTCTTCGATTAATAAATCATCAGACATATGAATAAGTAATATTCTCAGGATGAAATTCAATATATCAATAATCATATGAAAAATACTCTGTTACTAATGATTAAAGAAATGCAACTTAAAAAACTCTGAGGTATTTCTTTTCACCAATTAGTTAAGGTGACACAAAAAAGGGAAATGGCAAATTCACTGTTGGTAGAAGATTCTGGAAAGGGATTTGGAACTAGGCCCCAAAAGGCATTAAGTTCTGTACACTGTTTGGCCTTGCAATCTATATTCCAAAAAGAAAAGAGAGAAAACCATATCCCATAGGTCCAAAAATATTTATAGCTATATTTTTTTGTGGTAGCAAAGAATTAGAAATGGAAGGAGAGTCCATCAATTAGAGGATGGCTGAACAAGTTATGGTACATGAGTGTGATGGAATACTATTATATTGCTTTAAGAAATGATGGAGATGACTACAGAAAAACCTTGGGAAGAAATATAAATATATGCAAAGTCAAGTGAGCATAACAAAAAGGGGCAAAAGTATACATTAGCAGGAATAATGAAAGATTATCAACTTTGAAAAACTTAGCAACTCTGATCAACACAATTGACAAACCATAATTCCAAAGGACTATTGATGAAACAAGGAATCTACTTTCAGATAGAGGGATGATGGATTCAGAATACAAACTGAAGCATATTTTCTTCACTTCCTCTCTGTTTTCTTCTTTTGGGTTATTGAAGTAGGAAAACGTGGCAAATGCAGGAATTTGTTTCACATGATTATGTATATTTCAATAGGTTTTATTTTCCTTGCCTTCCCAATGAGTGAGAGAGGGGGATGGGAAAGAGAATTTGTAACTGAAAATAAAGTAAAATTTAATTTAATTATAATGGAATACTTCTTGCTTCATCAAAACTTAGGCATCCTTTGGTCCATCTTCCAGGTTCCTGTTATCATCTTTCTAAGGTGAACTTTGGCTAATGAGGCAAAATAAATCGTAATATATCAGGTAAACTTATACAAAGTATAAAGATGCTACTATGATCATAAAAGAGGGCCCACACACCTGTCCCTCCTCTGCTAAGGTTCTAGTTAAGAATGGAACTCACACAGACTCTACCCACATTGGGGAATGGGGGTAGAGGGGGAGAGTATGATACTTAATGAATAAGAAATTAAGTAAATGCAAAGTCTGAGGTCAAAAGTTGACAGACAGAGATTTCATTACTTTTTGTCCCCAAAATTTGCTATTTTATTTGTTTTCAGTTTTCAACTTTCATTTCCATACGTTTTAAAATTTATCCCCCTCCACTCCCCCTCTGTCCCTAAGATAACATGCACATTTATTAGTCATGTTGCATAAAAGAATTATAGTGAATGACACCTATAATATTGGCAAATGTGTCAGAACAAGAAAATGATAAATGCTGGAGAGGATGTGGGAGAGTTGGAACACTAATTCATTGTTGGTGGAGCTGTGAGATCATCCAACCATTCTGGAGAATGGTTTGGAACTATGCCCA
>JAQQSK010006508.1:0-14400 GCA_028658325.1 Potorous gilbertii
CACACACAGAGACAGAGAGCACAGAGTGAATTGAATAAGATGGGATCGTATCTTAAAAAAAAATGAAGTTAAGCAGTGAGAGAGAAATGTATTGGGAGGAGAGAGGGAGAAATGGAATGGGGCAAATTATCTCTCATAGAAGAGGCAAACAGGAGACTTTTTAGTGGAGGGAAAAGAGGAGAGCTGAGAAAAAAAAACCATGAAGTTTACTCTCATCACATTCGACTAAAGGAAGGCATAAAATGCACACTCATTTTGGTATGAAAACCTATCTTCCAATACAGGAAAGTGGGGGAGAAGGGGATAAGCAGGGTGGGAGAGTAAGGAAGGGAGGGCAATGGGAAGAGGGAGCAATTTGAAATCAACACTCTTAGGGAGGGACAGGATCAAAAGAGAGAATAGAAGCAATGAAGGGCAGGATAGGATGGAAGGAAATATAATTAGTCTTAACAACATGACTATTATCCAAGTCATTTGCAAAATTACACAGATATGGCCTATATTGAATTGCCTGCCATTCCAAGGGGATGGGTGGGGAGAGAGGAATGGGGAGAAGTTGGAACTCAAATTTTAGGAACAGCTGTTGAGTATTGTTCTTGCTACTAGGAAATAAGAAATACAGGCAATGGGGAATAGAAAGTTATCTGGCCCTACAGGACAAAAGAGAAGATGGGGACAAGGGAAGGGAAAGATGATAGAAGAGAGAGAAGATTGGTGATAGGGGAAATTAGAATGCTCAGTGCATTGGGGTGGGAGGAGGGGACAAATGGGGAGAAAATTTGGAACCCAAAATTTTGTGAAAATGCATGTAAAAAGTTAAATAAATAAATTTATTGAATAAAATTAATTAATTAATTAATTTAAAAAAGACATAATATAATAGAATATTAGCTCCTTGATAGAAAGGGCAGTATTAACCACCCCCAAAACACAGTCAATATTTTTTATTGCTCTACCTAGTAGTAAAACTCCTTTAAAAGCACTAAAAGAAGAGAACATTGTATCTGTGTCCCCAGTGCTTTTTATCCATTCATCCATCCATCCTTCCACCCATCCATCCATTCATTTATCTATCCATCCACTTATTCATTCATCCTTTCATTCATTCATTCACTCATTCATTCATTGTTGGATATCCCCAGCAGAAAGTTCCTTGAAGACAGTGATTATATGTCACTCTGGCTTTATATCCTTTATAATGGGCATTTTAATGCCCAGCTCATTGCTTTGCATATACAGAATTTCCCAAAAACCTTAGATGTGTAATCAATCAAAACCCAATGAAGACCAAAATATTCAGATCATAGAATCAAAGATCTAGAGAAGAAAGGGACCTTAGAATAATGACACATTGGTAGGCAGAACCAAGATGGTGGAGTAGAAAGATGCACATACTCTAGCTGTTCCCCCAAAACCCATAAAATACCTATAAAGAATGACTCTCAACAAATTATAGAGCAGCAGAATCCACAGATCAACGGAGTCTCAGTGCTCACCAGCATTTACTTCAGCTGCCTTCATGGTTCTTGGAACAAATTTTTTTAATCTTCCCATTCTACCATGGGAAATCTTCACATGCTTGAGGTAGACATAGCTCACCAAAGGGTTTGAGAGCTGTTAATTATTCTCAACCTGGCTGAGTGCCTCTGCCAAGATGGTTTGCCTTGTTGTGGCCACTGCACATGCTAGTTTCTTGGAGCCACAGATGGGAGTTGCGTGCCAGGTAGATACACAAGCTGAATGAGCAGTCCCAAAAAGGGCTCACTCAGCAAGCCCTCACACTGGAGGGGCTAGTTCTCCCTGAACACCTCATATACGCTTCTGAGGACCTACCTGTAAGCAAGAACTGGATGTCAGAAAATAATTACCAGTTGATTTAGTATTGTTGATTTTTCTGCATACTAAATTCTGTATTGTATTGCGTTATTATATCTGTGGTTTACATCAATTGCTTAAAATGACCCAAGCACACCATCTCTGTTGTGATCAATTTTAAAGTTTAAATTAATTATTCTGTCATCACAAATTTAGAGGAAGGAGCTTATCCTAGTAGTAACTTAAAATCAGACTAATAACTAAAGTCTGTAGTACATTTCTTATAGTTCTACCTATAGGTAGTCCTGATTTGTTTACTATATCATTTGATTGGTAATTCATTAAACAAGCTAATGATAAAGTTGTTTAGGACTTTTACATTACATTAATAGCCTATTATATCAGAGCGCCCACATGAACATCAGTTAAGGACTGGGTTTATCTACTAAATCATATAACACAAATGCTTATCTTATTGTCAGAAAGAAACATAAGCAAACAACTTCCTCAAAACAATTTAATCGCAAAATGAAACAAAATAAAATGGGGTCAATTATGCTAACAACAAAACTAATTGCTATTTATGTTATTTAAGGTAATAAAACTTAACCTCCCTACATGGTCCTTTTCCTATGAGATGGAGGGCACTAATTCTCTTATTTTGTAGAAAAGGAAATTGAAGTGTGAGACCTGAGATAGTCTTCCATATACTAACATTCGCAATGAAATAAAAATTAGACCACACTTCCTGATGCATGCAACCAAAAATCAACATGTGCAAACAAAACAAACATTAACTTCTCTAAGAACAAACCACAGACTTGTTTTGTAGACAGTGCCTGAAACATTGCATAGTGATGCTCATGATTAAAATCTCCTCTCTGCACAGCTGGAAGCTGTGTGTCTCCATGCAAAGTGGTCATCCAGCAAGTGTCCATTGATCAGCAGTATCCTCAAGTGAACATAGGTTAGTTACTTTCCTTTCTTTATATCTGATTTTGTCTGGATTGAAGAAGACTCATCCTAAAACACTCTCTTCTAGTCCACTCAAACATGCTCTCCAAGAACATCAATGACTTCTGACTTCGTATTAAGTACTGTATCTTTTCTCTCAGGCTATTCCTACAAAGACATTCCTAGGCGGGGTGTTCTTACATAGACCCTTTTGATGGTTTTGCAAAACACCTGTAGACTACTTTTCAAATAACGTTTTGTTGCCTATACTCATAATAAAAGGAAATGATAAATTTTAGCTAGAGGTTTGTGAAAAAAAAATATACATATATGTGTGTGTGTGTGTGTGTGTGTGTGTGTGTGTGTGTATACATTCACATCCTCAATTACATTGATAGTACCTTGAAATGTATTCAGAGATCCCTTGGAAGTCCGTGAACCCCAGATTAAGAAATTGTATTCTAAAATCACTTGGAGGCAAGGGTGTTCTTACATAGACCCTTTTGATGGTTTTGCAAAACACCTGTAGACTACTTTTCAAATAACGTTTTGTTGCCTATACTCATAATAAAAGGAAATGATAAATTTTAGCTAGAGGTTTGTGAAAAAAAATATACATATATGTGTGTGTGTGTGTGTGTGTATGTGTGTGTGTACATTCACATCCTCAATTACATTGATAGTGCCTTGAAATGTATTCAGAGATCCCTTGGAAGTCCGTGAACCCCAGATTAAGAAATTGTATTCTAAAATCACTTGGAGGCAAGGGTGTACTAGTAAATAGTGAATGACCTGCTCTCAAAGGGGAAAAATGTACTCACAATATATTTTTAATACTTAATCTTCTTATTTATTGTTTTCCTTCACTTTCTTAAATCTGGGCAATAAACAAGCAACAAATCAAGCCCAGATTTGCCAGTTTCCAAGGTGTAAAAACTCACACCGAAAATTTAACACCTACTTTTGGCTATTTAATCTGGCCCCAGGAAATTCCTGCTTAGAGTCCTCACCATTTGCTAGCCTGCACTTCTCACTATATATCAGGACAATGGGCAGCCCTTCTTACATGGCAGTTAATTAGTGGAATTGTTCTGTGAAAAGTGAACTAAATTAGATGTTTCCATAAGAGCTGAGTTTCTTTTCCTTTATATGACACTGACTGGCTGTGTGATCTTAGTTCTATTGCTTAACCACTCTGGGCTTCAGTTTTCATGCCTATAAAATGAGAAACATTAGAATGAATGATTTTGAAGGTGCAGGCTTAACTTTCTATAATTCTAGATGCAGACTGCACTGTATCTCTGAGCCTTGCCCTTGGGCTAATTACAACATTACGCTGTTTTGTTTTGTTTTTTCCCCTGAGGTAGGGACAGCTCTGTTACTCTTGCTATGCACAGTGTTAATTTGTATCATTAGTTGTTTACCAGCCTCATACACATGTCACCTATTTAAATATATACATATATGTATGTAGGTAGGGTCACTGGCTCTTAGACTTTAAGAGATTCTCTGACTGCTTCAGCCCTTTATAGTAGAGGGAACTAAAACCCACATCACATTGTTATGAAGGTACAGATGTGGATTCAAACCCGGACCCTCTGATTTGGAGTCAAGTGTTCTTTACATTAAAATAGATACCAACACATATACTTGGTACTACATTAAGCACAGGGTAGGGAAGGGAACAATTATTTATATAGCACTTGCTATGTTCCAGTACAACACATGCTAAGTGCTTTTTGCAAATACTAACGCATCTGATCTTCACAACAACCCTGTGAGGTAGGTGCTGCTATTATCCCCATTTTACATTTGGGAATACTGAACCAATCAGAGGTCAAATGACTTGCCTAGGGTCACACAGCTAGGAAGCATCTGATGGTAGATTTGAATTCAGCCCTCTATCCATTGCACCATTTAATTGCTTTAGACATTTTAAATTTATGGTGAACAATATCAACAAATCTCAATCCATTTTTCCTACTGTCAGAATAGCTTGATATTAATTTTGCTTACTTTTTTATCAATAGCACAATTGAGATCAACTCAGTGATACTAAAGTGATAACCATCAAGCATTAGCATTTGTGCCGTGCGACAGCCGTGCTCAACATTCTATTTCCCAGTCCCAGAAAAGGTAGCACGTAAGGCCCATGTATAGATCAAACAGTACACTACACGTTTTCTTAAAAAAGAGCAGTGGCATTGAGTTTTCTCCTGATGCATTGGTGGGAATTTCATCCAAATTGGAAAAGCAAATTTATTTTTCCCCCATTTTTCTCTATCTGAAAAATACCTTCTGCTTAGGTATTTTTCTTAGAGGGGGAAAACAAGTGGTGATTCAGATGATCTGTCATGAAAAAATAAATGCATCTTTCTCCCAAGCACGATCTCCCATATGCAAGTGCTGTAATAGACCTTAAAGAGTAAGAGAGAAGAGAATGAATCAAAAGGATGCAGGAGGAATGAAATTCATAACACCTGTTCCTTCCTGGGATGACAGCATCAGTTGAACAATCTGAGCAATCATCTGGAGTTGGAACTGACGGGCTAGGTTGTTAAGACCTTGACATGGAATCCTGCTACCTCTTAATCTCACTCTCCTCCATTTTCTCATTTGCAACAACCGTACGAGGAATCTTAGATTGTAGAAGTAATGAATTGGATCCCGGTATCACTGTTGAGTCATTGGCTAAATAGTAGTAATAACAGACATTTTGATAAAGGAATTGCTAAGATTCTAAGCTTAAATTTTTGTAAATGATTTCTCCTTTTTTCATGCGAAAATATGTAAAATTATTTATGTACTCATTTTCTCTTTGATAAAATAATCAAGAAAATTCAGTTCTCTTATTTAAGGACAAAATAATTTTTTAAAAGGCAAATGTAATTAATTATATTGCTGTTTGATCTGTGTGTATACACAATATATATGTATGTGTATGAATATATATACATGCATACACACACACACACACACATACACATACACACAGATGCTCATTTCCCCTAACACCTGCTCCCTTCCTGGTTTTCCTTTTTCTTTTACTGTCACCACCATCTATTCTCATAGTCCATCTAAACTGAAAACTACCATGTCATCTCTTACTCTTTTCTTTCCTTTTCATCCACTTTTAGTGAGTTCTGCTAAATCTGATTCCTCAATTTCTCTCCTTAGCTATTTCTAAATTTTCATCACAACTACCACTCCTATTTAGTTCCTTATTAGTTCTTATGTGCACTAATTCATATCTCACCTCCTTTCTTCTCTATTCTAATTTTTTTCTAATGCATCCTCCATGTTATTTTCTCAGCAATTTGCATAAAGCACAGCTCTGATTTATGGGAAATGGAGAAATTTTTGACCAAACAAGAGATAGCAAACATTATGAAGTGCAAAACGGATAATTTTGATTACATTGAATTGAAAAGCTTTTGCACAAACAAACCCAAAGCAACCAAGATTAGGAGGGAAGCAGAAAACTGGGAAAGAATTTTACATCTACTGTATGTGATAAAGGCTTGACTTCTAAAATACATAGAGAATGGAGTCAAATGTACAAGAATACAAACCATTCCCCAATTGGTAAATAGTCAAAGGATACAAACAGGCAGTTTTCAGAGGAAGAAATTAAAGCTCTCTCTAGTCATATGAAAAAATAATCTAACTCACTAATGATTAGAGAGATGTAAATCAAAACATCTCTGAGGTGCCACATCACATCTATCAGATTGGCGAACGTGACAAAACAGGAAGATGATAAATGTCGGAAAAGATGTGGGAGAATTGGAACACTAATTCATTGTTGGTGGAGCTGTGAGAAGATCCAACCATTCTGGAGAGCAATTTCGAACTATGCCCAAAGGGCTACAAAAATGAGCATACATTTTGACTCAGCTGTATCACTTCTGGGACTGTATCTGAAAGAGATCATAGAAATGGGAAAGAGACTTGCATGTAAAAAAAATATTTGTAGCAGATCTTTTTGTAGTGGCCAAAAACTGGAAAAAAAGAGGATATCTATCAATTGGGGAATAGCTGAACAAATTGTGATATATGAGTGTAATGGAATACTATTGTGCTATAAAAAATGATGAACAGGAAACTTTCAGAGAGGCTTGCAAAGACTTATATGAAGTGATGCTGAGTGAAAGGAGCAGAACCAGGAGAACATCATACACAGTAACAACCACAGTGTGAAAGGAATTTTTCTGGTAGACTTAGCCCTTCACAGCAATGCAAGGACTTAAAAAATTACCAGTGGATCTTGAGGCAAAACGCCTTCCACATCCAGAGAAAGAACTATGGAATTGGATTGCAGAATGAAGCAGATCATATTTTTTGTATTTTGTTTTATGGTTTCTCCCATTCATTTTAACTCTTCTATGCAACATGACTAATGTGAAAATGTATTTAATAAGAATGTATGTGTAGAGGCTAAAAAAAGTAAAACACAGCTCTGACCATTTCATGTTCCTTATCAAAAACGTCTATCAGCTTTCTTCCCTGTTCATACTTAAAGTTCAAACTCCTTAGAATGGAATCCAAGGCCCCTTCCTTAAATCCAATGGTTTTGCACCTTCCTACCCTTCCAATATTATTTCCTACAACTTTCTTTCACAAAGTGACAACCATGTGTTCAGGAAACTATTCCTTCAAATGTTCTCAACATTTCCCATTTCTTTGACTTTGCTCTTTCTATTTTCTCCACCTAGAATGTCCTTTCTCCTGCCTTCTTCTGCCAAACCTGGAACCTCTGTTTCTTTATGTTAAAAAAAAGTAATGGTTTTTTAAAGTTTCAGCCACAATGTTACCTCTTCCATTAATCTCCCCTGATCTATTCTTTCAGAAGGGATCTACATCCTGTGTTTGAACTTGCAGATCACTGTGTATCTCTGATTTTCCTTTCATATCCTACCTTATCCTTATCTTGCAAGTATCATTGGCTGTCACTTTAGAGGGTAGAATTGACTGGCAAGGATTCAATCCTTTCTGCTTCCTCCTCCTTGCTGCTTTGGCCGTGGTTCTGAATCCTTGAAGGCCTTTGTCTTTGGGGGATGGCTTAGGATTTGACCTTTTCTTGTCTTGCATCCCAGTTCTCCCTACCTATTTTTTCTCTGGAGATTTAATCTTCCATATCCTGATGCTATAATTACTCTCTGTTTATCCTAGGACAACACGAAGACCCTTATTCCTATGGATTCCTCTTCTCTTCTTCTATGGATTTTATATCCAATGAAAAGTTATTAGTACTATACAAGTAGCTCAAAACCACCAGTTAGGAAAGTTCCTAAATTTCAAGCAGAGGTTTTATACTTTTTTTCTAATTTAAATTTTGGGATAATATCTCCTGCTGTTATTTTGCTTCTATGCAAGATCATGGTACCTGAAATATTTATGCAAAAAGAAAACAGATCATGACACTTATTAAGTGTTTAACACATGATGGTGAACCATGGAAATTCAAAGAACAGCAAATGCTCCCTGCACTCAATAAGCCCCACATTAAAGAAATAGGTACATGAAATATATACAGAGGAGATAAAACATGATCTCAGAGGAGAAAGTATTATCAGCTTGGAGGGCCTGACAAAGGACTCCTGCAAAAAGGATTTGAGCAGCTTAGAAAGGAGAACATCCCAGGTGTTGGAGATGCCCAGCACAAAGGCAAAGAGACAGGAGATGGAGTGTGAGGAAAGACAAAGTAGGGCAGTTGGTCTGTCTCTTAGGGAAGTGTTTAAAGTATAAGAAGACTGGGAGGATGGAAAAACACCAGGTCATGAAAAGCTTTAAATATAAAACAGAGGACTTTATATTTGATCCTGCAGATCAATCAATCAATATTTATTAAGCACCTACTATGTGCCATATTAATATATCTCAATTATTGATTTGTGTGTATAAATGTAATTTTATGTATAGTCACATACTAAAAATATCATGATTCTATTTAGTTATAAAATGCTGATATTTATAAATCATATTCATTTTCCTTACAAACATAGTTGTATTTATCAACTATATTTATTAGAAACTAGGGCACAGTAGATGTACATATGTATGTACTTTTTACCCATAAACTTCATGTATGAATCCAATCCAATAAATATTTATTCAGGGTCTAATAAGTGTCAGGCACTAAGAATACAAATAATAAAATTTATAAAATCCTTGCTCACAAGGAGTTTATATTATAAAGGGATAAACAACACAGAGAAGAAAGTATTTTTTTGGGGGGGGATAAACAGGAAGTATCTTGTTCTATGGAGATTACCTCATAATGCTTTAATTCATATAACTTTTCCCACATTTTCATCATAGCTGTCGTTTCTTACCTTACGGTAATGTGCCATTATGTTCATGTACTATGGCCACTTCTTTATTAGGAGAGTAGGACAATATCTGTCATGGAGCTGAAACCAGGCAAAGCAGCAGATACAAAGTGGAGCAAGTTTCAAAGTCCAGTTTCTTTCCTCTATAAAGCCTCCCAGTCATCCATTTAGAGGAGAGAGGAGGCTGAGGCAGGTGGTGTTAATCAAGACAAGTTAGTGGCACGGTAGTGAGGTTAGAAGTGGTGAGCTTGTCTTGGGAAGGCCATCTTCTTCCATGGAGTTGAAAGCAAGCAGGGCAGTACGTATAAAAAGAAGTGTATGTGTGTGTGTGTGTGTGTATGCATACACATATATCCATATACATCCATATAGATATACACTCACATACAAATGTATATACATATGTACATACACATAAACAGACATACTAATATAGACATATACAAATATACATGTACACATACAGCAGAGCAGAAATAGGTTGTCTTTCAAGATTGCTTCCATGCCTAGTATACAATTTTATTCCATTATTGCACATCATGAAAGAAGGTGAGATTCTGATAGTATGTCTTTTGCAAACAATCCCTGAAATGACTAATGGTGACATCAGATGGTACTGCTAGCAGTTCTTTGGAAAATTAAGGTTTTTTTTCTCCCCTTTGGATTTTTGCATGCTACAATTATCTTTTCTAATCTCTATCACTATAGTTTGATCATTGGGAAGCACTTTAAAGGAGAGTAAAATGAATAACAGGGTCAAAAACAACTCAGAGGTTTAATAACATTTTGTTAAAGTCAACATTTACTATTTAAAAGGAGGTAGAACTATGGAATTTCTATTTTTAAAAGAATTAAATAAATTAATAAATAAATTTATTTATAAATATTTATAAATAAATAAATGAAATTAAATAAATTAATAAATGGCTAAGTGCTCATTAATCATGTTATTTACAACTACCGTTCTACTGTTACAAGTGACACAGTGTCAGTTTCTTCTCTCCCCCTCCCATCTGCAGTAAGAACAAGACGTGGTTTGGCCTTTGGCAAGGGAATGGGATGGGCTCCATTGGCCTTTGAGTAGAAGGGACAACATTAAAGAAAAGGAACACAAAAGATGTTTGAGGACTCTGATATCCATGAACTGTGGCAGGCCTCACTGTGCCTCTTCCCAGGCTGTCCCCATTTGAACCAACTTCCTGAGAGCTGCTGGGAGCACTCACTGAAGGACACATATAATGCTGAGAATTCTGGAACTGAAATTCGAAGTCCTCAAAACCAAAGTGAAAAATACCATTCTTGAAGTTTTCCATAGTGGCTTCAGAATCGGAAGAGCAAAGAGGGCAAAACTAAGGGTTATCTGCTGGAAGAGTGGGGGGTGGGAGAGGATCCTCTACAGAGAAAGGTCTAGGGGAGAGCATAGAACAAAAGAGACCGCTCGAAGGAAAATCTGTAAAAGATCTCTCTGAGAAAGGTCATTCCAATTGATGTCGGTTTTTCTGTTCTGAATTCCTTTTTATGTGCTTAGCTGTTAAATGTTAAATCTTTCCATTTTAAAATGGACTTCAGTTTCACCATGGAATCAGGCCACTAACCCCTGTAAATGATGGCGAAGCTCTACATATGTATTTCATTTTGTGTTATGTGCTCTGGGCTCATGCTCTCTATTTTCCTTATTTGCTGCCCTGATATAAGGGCAGTTATCTGACTGAAATGTCATTGTGTGAGAGTGTATTGATACCCCCTTGTCTGTGTGCCTCAGGGACACTCTCTCCTGATGGATATACCAGATGTCAGAGTTTACACCTGTTCTTAACTGTAAAATGTATATGTTAACCAACAAAAATAAAGCTTTAAGAGAATATGATTTTATACTGAAAATCATATGTAAATGATTATAAGGCAACAGAGAAACATAAGAATCTTCTCATTTCTTTGAAAAAGTATGTGATTTTTTTTAAAGTATGTGATTCTTAAAAAAGAATGCAAATTTGAAATTGAAGGGTAGGGTCTAGAGTTAGTATTTGGTTTTTTGTAACTAAATAAGGGCTAAATTAAATTAAGAGTAACTTAAGTGAATTGTTTCCTGATTCCCACACACAAGAAATTTTTCACTCTGTCTTGTTGAACAAGGCAAAGTTTTAAGAAAGAGAGGAAGATAAAATACTGAGAATGTTAATGAGAGCTGTCAATCCATGACTGGAAAAGAAATCATGTCACTTTATAAGGTTATTTAATAGATTATTTATAGTGTTATTTTGTTTTATGGTTATGTGTCTATATCACCTATCTCTGCTAGATTATAAATTACTTAAAAAGAGGCTTATTATGTTGTATTTAAACCTCTTATTTCCCTTAGTGCATAACACTGTTCATGGTAAGAGCTAATTAGATGATTTTTAAAGAATATATGAATATATTTATTAAGTAGGATTAGCAACTGGGTATGTTGAAAGAACACAAAATTAGAATCATATGATCTGAGATTTGTGAGAGACTTTGGAGCTCTTGTTGTTCAGCTCCTTAACAAGTTCTTGAATTCCCTTTAAAAAAATCCTCAATTAAAAAAGATCCTTTGTTTGAATGCCTCCATTGACAGAAAGATCATCATTTCTTTTACAGTTTCTTTCATTAATGAATAACTCTAATTGTGAAAATGGTCTTACCTGTATAGAGCTAAAATTTACCTCAGTTGACCTTCTCCAGTTATTATGCTGCAAATATTTATCCATGTGCTAGGACCTTGTGCTCCCTCTCCGCCATCCCACTTAATAACTGCCTTAGAATGATTATCACTAGCAACAGTGTCTATTGATTTAGTTATTTTTATGTTGTTGTTGTTCCTTAAAAGGGCCATTCCCTGACTACTTCTTAAAGAGGCCTGTTCATTCAATGGGCATTACCTCCATCTGAATGAATACCTGAAATGGCCAGTCTAAAAAAGGCCAAGGTCTCCCATTGCATCCTGGGCCATCTCCACTCATCCTGATGAGTATCTGGTCACCGGACCCAGATGGCTCAGGAGGAGAAAGTGAGGTTGGTGACCTTTCACAGCCCTCACTCATTCAAAACAAAGTCAAGTGCTAAGTTATGTCATCATTTCTCTGATGTCATGGTGGTCTTTGAAAACAAAGGACAAACACAGACCTATTAGTAGACTGAGCTGCCTGAATAGGGCCCCTGCTAGCTGGTAACAGCTCATCTGCTCCCTTCTGTCCTCCACCCCCCATCTTCCTTCTCCTCCCCAAAGGAAGGTAAATTTGGATGGCCATAAAGTGCCCAGTTAGCTTGGGTTTTATTGGCTAGATTCCTTCCTGTCTTTTTTTTCCTTCTTTCTTTTTTTTCCTTCCTTCCTTCCTTCCTCCCTCTCTCTCTCTCTTTGTCTTTCACAAAACCTTAAATCCAGTGTACTCTGAAGTCCATAAATTGCACACCAATAGGTCCCTGCCCAAACTACATTTAATGCCTGTTTTCCAGACTCTCCTGGCTTCAGAGTGATTATCAATACTATCTGTCGCTCTTTCCTTCCAACTTAATTTACTTATTTTTTTCTTTTGCTCCTTAAGGGGGCCGTTTCCTGATTACTTCTTAGAGAGACTGATTTACTGAATGGCCTTAACTTGTTCTAAGTGAGTACCTGAATAGGTCAAGGTCTTCCATTGCATCCCGGGCCTTCTCCAGTCATCCTGATGAATATCTAGTCACTGGATTCAGATGGCTCAGGAGGAAAAAGTGAGGCTGGTGACTTTGCACTGCTCTTCCTCACTCAAAACAAAGTCAAGTGCAAGTCATGTCATCATTTCTCTGATGTCATTATCTACTTCAAAAATGAAGAGCGAACACAGACATGGAGTGCATCTGTAACAGTATCCCTAAGAATTCTCTTCTTCCAACTAAATGTCCTCAGTTTTTTAATTATTCTATAGGTGGCACAATGGGTAACACATTGGATGGCTTGGCAGGAAGATGAGCTTAAATCCAGATCAAGACACTGAGGAGATTTATGACCTTGGGCACCTTCACATCTGCCTCTGTTTCTTGATCTATAAAAAAGGGGATAAGAGTGCGTGCTTCTCAGGCTTGTTAGGTAGATAAAATGAGAAGATATTTGTGAAGCAGTTTGCAAACCTTGAAGTGCTATATGAATGCTAATTATCATTATGTGAAGCAGATTTGAATCTGTTTCATCTTGGTTTTCCCTCCTATGGAAACTTGTCAGCTGTTTAACATTCCTCTTAAGCTGAGGTTCCCCAAATGGAATATGATACTGCGGACACTCTAACTATTAGGAGTTGCGGCATAATTATTTTTCCTTGGGTCCTTACTAATGCAGCCTATGATCTACTTAATTTGATTTTATTTATGCATTTATATGTGTAGTCATTTATTTATTTATTACAACCATCTGATAGCCCAGAGACAGTGTGAAATAGCATCTGTTGGGCTCTACTGGGAGTCTATTCGAGTCTCTTCTCAAACCCTGGCTAGCTGTATTATCCTGGGCTAATCACAATATTTTTTGAGCCTCAGTTTTCTTATCTGTAACAGGATGATATAACACTGCCTTCTAGCTCAGGAGATTTTTCCATGAGGATCAGAGGAAATAATATGTGTATAAAGTATTTTGGGGACGGAGCCAAGATGGCGGAGTAGAAAGACTCACCTATGCTAGGTCCGAACCCACAGCCCATAGATTTCCTGTAAAAAGAACTCCTGACAAATTCTGGAACAGTGGAAGCTGCGCAGCAACACAGTGAAGGAGATTTCTGCTGCAGAGAGCCCTGAAAAACCGACGGCAAAGGTACCCCAGAAGGGAGCGGAGTCCTGTCCTGCCGAGCGCTCCCCTCCCCCGCCTCGGCCATGTGGCACTGAGAGGAGCGAGCAGAGCCCAGCAGGAGTCACGGACTTGAATCTCCGGGCGGCCGAGAAGGTCCCACCACCCAAAGACGCACAGGTCAGTGAGAGGGACGGGCTGAGAGGGGAGCGGGGGATCTCCGGGACTCGGACCCCCTGGGAAGCGGCCGCTGCGGCAGAGGCTGAGGCAGCTCGGCCAGAGGCAGAGGCAGCTCGGCCAGAGACTCCCAGAGTGGGCTGGAGCCCCACCCCAGCTCCATTACAAAGGACCTCTGAATAAACCCCCTGAGGGAACTGAGCCTGAGAGGCGGCCCTGCCTCCACCTGATAACCAGCAGATAAGCTCCCATTGAAGAGCGCTCAGGCCTGCCGCCAAAAGCCCTGAGGCTGGGGAGCAGCATTTGAATCCCAGACCCCAAGCACTACTTGGGCGGATCTAAACCAGG